>VBVQ01002829.1:0-22427 GCA_011636635.1 Tetramorium simillimum
GTATAAGAGACAGATTTATTAACCCCGATAGCACAGTAAATCCAAAAAGAATCACAAAAGTATTTTGCATATCGCCTATTCTGAGAACACGATATACGTGTTACTCCAATTCTAAAATCATTAGATAAAAAAAAATAAAATATTATAAAATATTATATTAAAATGCCATTATTACAATTAATCAATTAAAAATAAACTTCTCTTATAAAGTCAAAAAAAAGGAAAATATTTAAAAAATTAAGTTTCATTTATCAATGTCAAAATTTAAGTTACTAGATCGATTCTTGACTTGTAAAATGTTTAGAAAAAAAAAGTTTAAGCAATTTTAGAAATTTGAAATATTAAATAAGAACTTCGAATTCCTGGAGCACTCATTCGTATAATAATAAATTAAAAATAATCAATCTACTAAATTAAAATTTTATTGCATAACAGTATTGTTGATATTTACAATTTTATATATGTATCTACATACTTACATCAAAAACAAATGTATATTGAAGAGAAAAGAAATTTTAATGCACTACAATAAATGAAAATTTTCTATAAAACATACATTAACAAGATCATAAGACATGAATTTGGCGAAATGTTCTTTGATTAAAATTCGCACAATATAAGTTGTATTGAGATGAATTACAAGCTTCTACAACTTATCCTGCTTTCTCCATGAAATTAAACAATTCATCCGTAATACGATCACAGATTAGCGAACTAAACCATGCTATCGTGCTACTATCTTATTGTAAAAAATCAACCTTGTATAGGATAATATAAGAAACTTAAGAATATGAATGGTGTTTTGTGATTATTATTTTTTTTTTTTCATATTCTTTCGGATTGAATTTCATTATTTACGAAATCATCCGAATCTCATTTTTCAATTTTTAATTAAATTAATAAAAATTAGTAATAAAATGCAGTGTAACATTATATCCTTCAACACGCGTAGTATTATTATATATCTACTACCGCACCTGTCATTTTCACTAATTATTAATTATAAAAAATAGTGATTTATTTGAAGATTTTTTATGTTATTATATAATTATTAGAATTTTTGTCACAAAATTCTAGATTAAGTATTAAAATATATTCACACACGCTTTTTTATGTACCATGTATATGTAAAATATCATTAAAATTCGTGCGCGCGAACGAGTGATACTTTTATAAAATTATTTGCTACAATGTATCACAATATTTCAACATGATTATCACAATTACAGATTTTTCTAATCTTCTGAAATTAACACTGTTGTATCTAGCGAATAATATCTTATTTCATCCATTTATTCTAGCATTAATCATAATTAAAATTGTAATCTTTTAGCTAAAGAACCTCCTTCTATCGATTCTAATAGTTTTCTTTTTAGACTAGGTCTTTCTTCACACTGACGCTTAATGGTCGTGGGCAGAGGTAATTTAGGTCCAGCTGTGGGTGCAGGTTTATTACTGAAGTATGGCATTTGCAGCGCTTGATCACATGTACATCTTTCCAATGGATTCACATTCAACAGACTAGCAAGTAAATCCAGAAGATCGTCACCAGCAGCAGTAAATATATGCTTCAAAGGCGTGCCAGGAAAAGGCTTGAATTGAATAAAATCTGGTAATTCGGTCATCCCCTGCCATGTTTCTTCCGTTGGAGTGCCCAGTGTCTGAACAGAAAAACGATCCTCATGATTAGAGAAACAAAATAACTTAAATGGTAAGTTTTTTATAATCAATGTGAAATATTATACCTGAAATATTTTAGTAAGTTGATCTAAATCAGATTCACCAGGCAAAAATGGCACTCGCAGGAGAAGCTCAGCTAACATACAACCAACCGCCCACATATCAATCCCAGTTCCATAAAGTCTGGCACCGTAAAGTAATTCAGGCGCTCTGTACCATCTAGTGACAACTTGGTGAGTGTTTATTCGGTTAGGTGATCCAAAAAATTTTGCCAGACCAAAATCTCCTATTTTCAAAACGCCTTCTGAATTCACCAGTAAGTTATTCGGCTTTAAATCTCTATGAAGAATCCAATTGAAGTGAAGATAGTCCAAGCCTTGTAAGGTTTGAATCATGTATGCCTTTATATTGGCTGCAGTTAAAACTATATTATTATCCTTAATTATCACTTCTAGATCGGTGTCCATAAAGTCGAATACTAACGACACATTTGATTTATAGCCAAAAACGTCTGAAATTTTAATATATATACATACACATAATGATAAAATTTTATTTCTACACACACTGTATTATATAATTTATATGTTTTAATAATTAATTATTAATTCAAGTTTTCTATGTGTTGGAATTTACATACCTAATAGACCAATGATATTATCATGCTTTAACTCTTGTAGCAGTTTAATTTCTCGCAAAGCAGTCCGGTTTATACCATCTCTAGCTTCTGCATGACTTCCGACCTTAATCTATAATCATACATGTATAGATATAAAAATTTACGATAAAAATTCATATGTACAAAGTAAAAACGAATATTTTGGAAATTTCTGGAAACTAACCTTTTTCACAGCCACAATGTTATTCGTTTCTATATCTTTTGCCTTGTAAACTGTAGCAAACTGAAATATACAATACATTTACATTTATATTTATATTTTTGTAATTAATAATTGAATCATGTACTGCATTTGCTATATATAAACATCACATGCATTAAATTTAATATACAATTAAAATTGTATATTATGCGATTACTTGTTATTTCAAGTAGCTATCATGCAAAGTACGAAAATATTCTAAAAAGAATTCTAAAAAATATGATGCAGTACTTGAATCATTGAAATGGCAAATGTTCTAACCTGTCCCTCGCCCAGAAAGTCGATTTTCTCATATCTCCGCACTTTTTCCGTCATTATCAGTGAGAATTGCTTGTCCTGCGAATTAAGTGTTCTTTTTTTTAATTATCCAATTTTCAAATGTCACGTTTTGTACAATATTTCATCTTCCTGAATAACAATGCGAGCAACATGCGTTTATATGACATATAGCTCCTGTACACTGGACGCGGAAACGCTTGCCATGCGGCGGAAGTTGGCTCGATAGCCAATCCAATCTTCTGCCGCGCAGAAAAAGTTGAACTCCATCCAATTTTGATTGGCTATCGTATATCTATTCTTTACGATTATGATTGTGTTTCTAAACTTGAAATAAATTAAAAATAGATACCTATATCGCTGGATCAAAGAAAATCCAGAAATTAAACGTGCTCACATTTCAGACAGTACTCAATGACACCTCTTATACAAAACATGCATATGTAATTACACATAGCCAAAGATATTTTCGGTGGGTACATATTATTTCATGATTCTGTTCTGTATTACACACATGTGCACAATTGTTTGATTCTATTCCATGCTACGTTCATAAATTACAATCGACAGTCCTATTTTCTTAAAGTTTTAGATTTTTAATACAAATAATTTATTATTTTACATACAATTTAATTTGATATTATATATGTAACTTTTAAATATCTCAAATAACAATTGTATGCGAAGGTGTGTGCAGACATACACATCTCTCGACATGCTGCACACTCGTGAACGATCTCGCAGTTATTACTTTGACTGAATAATCACGGATCGAGCAACTCGCGGACAGATCCTCTTTTTCCGAGCTATTTCGACTCGACACCCCAGTGAGAAACGATGATCGAAAAGACATTGAATCGACATTGAATTGATGCCTTTTCGATGCAAAAGGCATCGAATCGATATCGATTCGACCATTCATTTCTCACTGGGACGTGAAGAACCTCAATTAAAGAAAAACGGAAAAAAACAAAAAAGCTAAAGAAACAGAGTCAGGTGCTAAAAAGAAAGATCTCTTAAATGTAGAAAAAAACGTATAAATTGTTAAGTATGCTCTATTTCTGTTAAATCCTATAATATGTATCAACCTATAGAGAAAAGTTCGTCAAAAATGCGTCAAATATTAAAAATTTTATTATAGAAAAGAACAATTGTGAACAAAAATCCGCAATTTACTCCTGAAAAGAATCTTTCGAACTATTCTCGGCAGCTGTGAGCGAATCAACAACAAACATATCTTTGAATAATGCAAACATTATATTATAATTGCGAATATTTTTGCGATAATTGATATTTACTATTTTGTTTATTCCAAAAACCTGAGAGAATCGCATGAGAAAACATTTAAGTATAATATTCTAAAAATGATTTAAACAATAAATATTTTATTGATATCAGGGTACCCATTCGACTTATCTTGAATTCTTCATGTAAATACATGAATATGCGTAAAATTCTTCCGTTAATTAAATTAAAATTATTATGTTAATAAAGACTTGAAATTAACCAAATAAAATATCACAATTCGCACATATATTTTACTTTGGAATAATCCTATCATAAGTAATAGAAAAATTCGAATTACTTAATAATTAATATTATATTGATTAATATCCGAAATGACAGGATCTCCCTAAAAAGAAAGAGAAGAAAACATTTCTTTAAGGACTAAATTAAAGATTAAATTATACTCGTTCTTAAGTTTCAAGAATATTAGAATTTTTTTTAGATTTTTATTTATTGTAGAACAGTGAAATTGCCAACGGAGGATTGAAGACAACACATTTTCTCTCAAAAGTAAAAGATTGTATATTAATTATTAGTTTATACAAGTGTTTTATCGATACAATATATGTCACTTTGTATACTTGTAATTTATTTATATAAATTTATATAATTTATATAAATTATATATTCTTTCAGAGAAAAGCCACACAAATGACCGATTTAATGATCACATCATTGACATTGTCATAAAATGACACTCATGCCCGTATTCATAGTCAGTCCTTATATTTAAGGCCTCCTTAAATTCATCTTTAGATACTTTGTAGCCAATGAAATGATCCCTAGAGCATCTAAAGACAAATTTAAGGAGGCCTCAAGTATAAGGACTGACTATGAATACAGGCATTAGTACTCGAAATGTCAAATTTGAAGCAATTATACGTATAATACATAAATCGATTCTGTAGATGACGTGTTTATAGAGCTCGTAATTAATGAACTGGCGAAAATTTTGACTAGGCGTGATGAACCATGACGAAAATGCGAACGAGATACGAAACGGATACGGGCGATGACGAAGTTAGTGAAAGCGATGAGTCTGTTTCGACAGAAAACAGTTCTAGGAATATCGGTACTTCTGGTCCCACATTATTTTACACGTGGCTGCCGAAAGAATGTCTTAAATTCTCCTTCGTGTTGCTTAACAGCGTGGCCCTCGTAAGTTTTCGGAAATGGATGTTTTTCGCCAGAAGTCTTCGATATGTAATTTATTATAAGGTTAAGGCAAAAATATGGCGAGTTTTTTAATTTATCGATTGATTAATCGCATTATGCGCAAATGCCGCTTTTACAGAGTAAAGTTGTGTCTGCGCATAATGCGATAGATTCATCAATAAATTAAAAAAATTCGTCTATAATTTAATTTCGAAATTTATTAAGCTTGCAGGTGTAACGACGATAGCGATATCTGCCTGGATGTTGATTAGTACGAAGTTAAGGTCTAGATTGCTCGGTCAGCGACTTTCTATGACGATTTTATTAATTTTAGGAGTTTTTGTATCTTTTGTAGCTTTTACTGGAATTATAGGAATCGCGAAGAAAAAAGAATATCTTATGATCGTCGTAAGTTGGATTAATAAAGAAACAAACATTTTCTAAAAGGATATTTTTCATTTAAGATATTACATTACTTGGAAAATTAAAATAATTAAAATAAATTTGGAGACAGTCCTCTCTCTTATACGTATTATCTTTTAGTATTTACTGTCTCAGTCAATCGCTCTCTGTACCGTATTTGTATTTCTGACAATGAGTTTCCCATTTTTTGAAAAAATTACGAAGAAGATTCGAGATGATATGTTCAACTCTATGGAAAATTATCAATCTTTGGATTGGGCTGTAGAAGCATGGGACAACACTCATAGATATGTAAGAATTTAAATACTTATTAATTTCATAATCTCAACCCCATTTTTTCGATCATATCTCGCATTTTTATTAACAATAATTCGTTTCAGTTAAATTGTTGTGGAATTAGATCATCCAAAGACTGGTTGGATCATCGAATGAGCATTCCACAAAGTTGTTGTTCTACATTAATCAAACAAGTAAATTTAAAGTCTTATTAAAAAAATCTTTAAAATATCTGTAGCCTAATATGAAAGGAGAAGCAGAAATATTATATCCGTAATAGAATATGACATTAAATTAAAGATTACTCATAGTTTAAATAACTATAAGGAACATATTAAAATAGCTTTCGTCTGAAAGCTACATCCGCTCTTAGTCATGGAAGGATTGCACCAGTCACATCTTGATCCATTTTCTGCCAAGTAGCAGAATTTAGAACATGTATTTTCTTTTTCATGCCGGGAAATGAGTAAGTTGCGTTCCACGCGCAGTGTACATCCGGTCGCACCTAATAATATCCGGATATTCTTACTCTTCTTGCGCTCGGGGATTTTCTCTTTTTCCTGTTTCTCGGAAGTCACGACAGCTCATCATAATTTTCAGCCGGTCAACTGCAATAAACTACATTGTCAATAAATAATTCCCAGATGTCCGATATATAAACAATAAAAATTAAACAAGTCAACAAAACATCGTATTTACTCGTTGACCGTAATAATAATTACTGAATACATTAATATTATTAATTCGCTTTAATCCATATTAGCAATTTATTTAATTGTTAAATAAATATATTATTGAATATCAGTGGCAAATTTATATATATGAAACAGATACAATCGTAAATTTGAAAATAAATAGCAATTAACACAGAATTCGCATAGAGTTTCTGATTTATCTGAACGATTTTCAGTGCCTGCACATGACGGAGGATGTGTCTTACAAATCAGGATGTTTAAAAGGGGCCATAATGCTATTAAAATCGTACGTTCAGACTGTCTCTATTTCCACGCTTGTCATATTTCCACTTCTGGTAAATCAAAGCTCATTACTCTCTTGCCTTCATATGTATTATTTAACAAGAACAGAATTAAGAGAATTATTCATATTATATATATTTCAGTTAATCAGCGTATTTTTAGCGCTCGGTTTAAGAAAAGGATTGAAGATGAATCGTTTGACGAGGGATGAAGCGAACTATTCGTGAAGACATCGAGGGTGAACGTGACTTAGAAGTGAATGACAAGTCCGGTGAAACGTTTTCCCGTTTTTATTATCATATATAGATCATATATTTTCTGAAAACACTTAATATATTGTACTTAAGATAGTAATATTGTAAGTTTATTGGACATGCTGGTTGGATCGCCGTCTGCCGCGTGGCAGTGGTTCAAGTGGAAAAATCCGTAAGTTACTCACTTCCGGCGCTTCTACGATGATCATCGAATTGGGATGTGTTTTTAACACGCGAAGGAGAAGGGGGAGGCGAAAAAATACATTTATAAAAATTGCTCGTGACCATCGTAACGCTCTCGTTTATGGAAGGGTTCAAATGGAAGGGGGGAGAGGGGGGAATATTTGATCGGCGGGGGATGAGTTCTTCCTTTTTCTTTCCTTTTCCTACGATAAAATGGAGCGTCTTACATAAAATCGATTTCCTGTCGATGCGATACGAAATATTGACGTAGTGATAATTCAACGAGCGCGATGCACCTGTCTTTTTCTCTCCATTTATCCTCTCCTTTAAATTATTGTTAAACGGCTGCAGCAATCAACACCGCGTTTGTGTGGCGTGTGCGTGTATGTTGTGTACGTATGTATATGCTTATTTATATATATATATATGTTCTGTACTCGTGTACGGGATGTATATGGATCTAGCTGCGGGAATAGGGGAGTGAAAGGGACAAGGCTTTGGGCGCAGTTTCAGGCAGGTTCCCATCCAATTACAGATATATTATATCATAGCAAACATCGTGACTATTTACAATAAATACAGTTGATTAGGTTATATAAATAAAATATATATAATATCGTATCGTTAGGTTTAGGTTTACAGCAACACGTGACAGTAAACAATTAGATCAGCGGCAAAGTAGCGTAATCTATCTAGGGTAGTGGTCGTAGCTTTAGCGTGGCTGACTCTTCCGTTCGCCTTTCGCGCTCGCTTAATCTTCGATATCTCTCATTTTCACGCTCTCCTTCTTTCTTCCCTTCTTTCGTTCTCGCTCTCCATTTATCGCTCTCACATCTTCAACTTCCGTCACATTTTCCGGAATTTCGAATTCTTTTTCCCCTTCCCCCCCGTTTTTTTTTTCGGCATGGAGTCGCGCTCGAGAACCAATCGCGCCGCAAATGGATCGACGGTTACTGCTATAATTGGCCACTCTAGCTTCTCTCGTGTGTGTATATATATATCTTCTCAATATATTCATATATATTTATATTTATTTATTTATCTCACATAATCATTATTTCTTCGCGCGTTCTACTTCGTTTCTTTTTTTTATTTATTTATTTAGAGAAGTACGTGGAGTTTGTCGCGATCCCCCGCGGACGGTCGCGGGGGACGAACGAGTCTGGAACGAGTTCGCAAAAACGAGAGATGAAACTTCACGGAAGTTAGAGAGTGAATTTTTTTTCTAATATTACAATCGCGTGAGACAGGATCGGGCCTCGAGTCGAGTTTCGGGGGCCCTGCCCGTACGACACGTATATCGCGGCTACCTGGCCCGCTCATTAATTTGACACGTGATATTTAAAAAATAGTCGATTCTTCTTGAACGCACCGTTGCCGGGTCCAACAGCGGATAATACGGTTAAAGATCAAGAGTGTGAGGGGCAGTGTAAGGGGCAGTGAAGGGAGCAGATATGAGGGGGTTGGCTGGCCAAGGGGAGACGATGAGTGTTTAGATGTGCACGAATGTCGAAGCACTCCTATTTCGCTTATCTAGCCCTCGGAAGATTAACGGAAATTACCCTCGCGAAATTACTATCAACGCTGAATGGAGAGACGATAGCTGCCTCATTATTACAATTGTATATAATCATTAGATAGAATTGTATATATAGCCGAGGGTTGTCATTATTATTAATGAATTCAAATGCGATTCTAAAGTGATTGCTTCTAAGGAAATCGAATTTAATCGTCGGAATAAATTATTTAAGATTAATAGTTTCAAGATTTCGCTATTTTCATATATATGAGTGCTTTCTAAAATGCCCCTAAAGTTAAAATAAAGCGAAATATAATTGTGTCGCTTAGATAAGCGAGGGAGGAATGCGGCTCGACGATCAAGCCCGTTCGCGCGGCCGTCCGTAAGAGAACGTGATGATGAATATGCGCAGGCATAGATATTCACGGCGCGATTTAGCGAGTTCCGTTTTCGCGTGTCGCGCGTGCGAACGAGGACGTGAAATGTACAAAAAGGATCGCCCTTGCGGCCTCGTCGGCACGTGCGAGCGCGCGTGCCTCCGATAGAAGGAGCTCGTCTTGGACCGCGATTTAAAATTGCCCAGGCAACACGACGCCGCAAAAGAAGCCATAAAGACACTCTAATCTTTTAGATATCTTTCGATAATCTTTTACGATTTTGCATTGTTGGGTAATGTAGGTCTAAACACTCGCTCGAGTTAAAAATACATTACGAAGCTTCCTTATTTCTCTCTTTCTTTCTTTCTCTCTCACTCACTCACTCACTCTCATATACTTTTTTATACATTCAGCATAGAGATAACATTTTTTATTCTTCATCTATTCAGACAGCAATGTCGTTGTGCCACTAACTATCCATAAGCGGCACCGTCTCTAAAGCCGCATTGCAAAATATCAATGGCAAGTAGAAACGTTCGTGGCGAACAAACAATACGTGCGATAAATCGACAGATCCGGAATCTTCATGGGGCGGAGGGTGGAGGGAAATGAGAAAAGGGAGATGGATTGGCGGGTGATAATAAGAGGGATTTCCGACGCTAAGGATGGTTCGATGCACGTATATGGGTTTCATGCGCGAGCGATCGGCGCACACACGCACTTATACACACGCGCGGGCGCGTACATACATACACGCATACATACACACCCACAAAATACAGGCAAAACGATCGTTACTTGGCAGGCAGTAATTTTGGACACATACTTAGTACTCTCGGTAAGGAAACATAGTTAACGTCCGTTACGTTCATATCCAGCAAGCACAAATATGCGATATTGTATACGTATTATTTTTACCGATAATGAGTTTATCCCTCTTTCGAATTTCCTTTCGTATTTCCGGTTTATACGCAGACATCGACTCGCACGCCCGGCTCGCATTCCCCTCCGCGATCTCCGAGAATCACGGAGGACACCCACCGTCGATCCCGAGCGACTGTCTTCCCGCACATTCGCGCACACGACAATGCGATATAGATCACCGATCGCCGACGATCGGGAACGGCTTATGCTACGGATAGGACACATCCACATGTTAAAAATACGTTTAGTCTCGCTATTGGTATTCGACGATCTCACGCACGCTCATCCTCGCGATCATCGCTGATCCTCTCATTCCGCCTCTCTCTCTCTCTCACTCACTCATTCTCGCCGTACAAGAAAAGCACCACTTTATAATACAAATTCGTCTCGTACTTAATTGCCTAAAGCCGCAAACGGAATTCAAGCTCGAGACCGTACGATCGAGTCCGCACGATCGTTGGCTCTTAGTCCTCTTCGAGGACCACATGAGGATCGCCTCTCCTCCGATTTCTCTTCCTCTGCCGCTTCTCGCCGGGGCCATTCATGGTTGAGACACGTTTCGCGCGTCCCCCATACGTATCCGCGCTCGCTGCCGCTTTCCCCATCGTATTCATCACCGCACGAATATCGTACCTGCGTCACACCCGCCGTTGTTCTTTTTCTTTCTAAGTACGACGTTAAAATATCGCCGGCAGGGCAAACACACACGTTACTCGTCAACGTTATCGTCAACGGCGTCGCCTCCTCCAGATTCGCACTCTCCTCGCATTTATCCTACGAAGAAGGTTGCTATGTCAATGTAAAGCTATGTATTGACTAGTTTCTCTCACTTTCTCGTTGCTCTCAACTACGAATGGCCTGTTCCTTCTTTCTTCTTCTTCTCTCTCCTATCTCTCCTCACTCTTCGCGATATAACTATAAATTACCTTGTATCGATGCGGTGTACCGTCGAGCGTGCATGATTCGCACGCGCGGCACCACGGTCCGCCGTTTAGTTTAGGCCTCGAGCGCAAGCTCCACGAGCTTGCTGGCCCTGCCTCTCACAAACGTCATCAGGAAACGCCACGAATTCAATTCAAACCTGCAAGCTGGTAATGAGCTCGAGCTGCGTCCACGTCGCGCCTAACTCCCGGAAGGAATCTCGCAATGTTCCTCCTTCCAGACTCGCGCGGTCCGGGATCCGGTACACACTCTCCCGATTCTCATCCTCTCCTCTCACGCCGTCGCTTGTAAGGCTTTCGCGGATCTGCCAATCGCGGATCGGTCGCGCTGCTGGTCCGTGGAGCGAATACTCGGTGAAACCCGCGTTCCTCCGCGTGCGCTTAACGGTCTTACACCCTACGTACCCTATACCTCGTGGTATATATATATATATATATATATTTATAATATATTATATATAATATAACGTTATAGTGTTTTTGGCATCTTTGAAATACACAAATAGACTTTGGTATAAAACTTTTTGATAGTGTTCAGTACGTTTATATATATGCGCGTGCATATATATGGACGCTGCGCTACAGCGTGCCACAGCGGCATTTTTTTTACCCCCTTCGTCGACTTTCACGGTTCCGGTTTCTTCTTCTCTTTCTATATTTTTCTATCTCCGGTATCGCTCACTCGAAAGTCCCGCGGCTTCGATACTGGACAATGTTCTCACGCGAGGGGACGATACGACTGACTCAAATCGCTCTAGCACATCTTGTCTAACCACCAGAGCTTACAGGACGGCGCGCCTCTCCTCCTGCGTCGCTTCTTGCTCGACTGATCCACGGCCTTCTTCACGAATCTGATGTTGTACGGGTCCTCCGCGAGCTCGGGATACTGTTGCGCGTCATGTATGTACTCGCCCTCGTAGTTGGACGCGAGACCAACCTTCAGTATCTCATCCTGCTCGGCGACCATCCACTCGACGGACGTGGGAGTGTTCGTCTTGAGAGCCTCGCGTTCTCGGTGCCATGCCTTCCTGATCGCGGTCGCCTTTGCGTGATGCAGTAGCCTCTGCTTCTCCTTCTCCGCCGTCGTGCCATAGCGCAGGTTCACCACGTAGCTAGCACCGTGTATCTTCACATCGATCAGCGAGCTGCTGCCACTGCCGTTCTCGTTCTCGTGGAACGTCGTGTTCACTTGACCACCTAGCCGTTTCAGCTGACCGCGATCCTCGCTGGCGCGCCAAGTTTCCTCCTTGACGAAGTAAAAGGCGTCCTGCTGCGCGCTGTGTACAACGAACGTAAATGGCAGGAAGTACGAGCGATTGAACACGGATGTGAATACATCGCCGTAAATAGCGTTAGCGCTGGGCACACTGGACACTACCGCTTGGCCGTCGGCGGTCCTCGATACCAGGATACCCTTGCCGAAAGGTGGATCGGACGCCGCACCCAGGCGGCTAGGTATCAACTCACTCGTGTCCTTCTTCAAGGCTGATCGCGGCGGCGCAGACAAGCTCACCGCGTCGTCCGAATGCCTTTGAGCGATGTAAGCGAGGAAACCGGATTGAACGCCCAGATTGCGCGTCCTTTTCTTCTTACCAAATATAGAGGTTCCCGGACCGAGCGCTCGCGGAACAAGACTTTCCGGCAGTTCGTCCGGGAATAACTGCGGCGCTAAACTCTTCAGGTCGTATCCGAGATGCGAAAGCCATGATATGTGATCTGGAAAATAGAAATGTCGTTGAATGTATGTTGAATTATACATACACAAATCGGATCATTGGTGATATTCGTTGCGAACTTACCAGTTGGTTGACTTGGTCTGTCTGTATGTCTGACATCGATCGGATCGTTTCCGTTAAATCTATAAAGATGTAAGTGCGTCGGCTTGTCCACACGATCCAAAACGTTCTCCCAGAGCGGCGACATCCACTGGCCTATCAGCGGGTCGTAAACTTTACCGTTTGGCATGTGAACGAGAGAGGTGACCTATAAATAGATTATATTGTTAAAATACAACAGACAAGAAGAAAAAATCGTTCTTGAATAAAAGTTTTATATTTTCTATACATTTTTCATTCTATTAATTATGATATGACAAAAGAAATTTACCTGATCTAGAAGTCCTCCACAAAAATCGACTGGTAAATAAAGATATGGATTCGAATCATAAACGATGTGGCCGTAGGGCGATCTCATTATTTCCCTAATGCCTTCACCGTACTGGTTGAAGATCATGATTGGTGTACCGCATTGATCGGTGGCGATATAATATTTGTGTCGGTATACTTGTGCGTAAATAAGATGTCCTCTATCGTCATAGACCAGCGACATTAATTTACCATCGCGCGGGCTGTATATCTGGCTCACTTCGTGCGGTCGTTTCTGATTGTTATAGAAGAATTGCGTGACATTGCCGTAATTGTCCTTCCTCGTAGCCAGGCGATCCAGATGATCGTAATAGTATCGCACATCGAAGCGACCACGTTTGGTGGCGCGCACAAGGAGACCCTTGGCATTGTAATTGAATCTCTCCTCTCTCGCATTCTGCACCACTAAGCCCCGGTTGTCGTACTTGTAGAGTCCATCACCAAACTTGACTATTCGGTCCATGGCGTTGTACTCCATTGGGATCGTGTTACCTCGATATGTGAGCGACAGCATATTGCCGTTGGCGTCGTACTTGAAACCCCATGGTTCTTGTGCCTCCACGCCAGTCAACTGGCCATCACAGTCCCACGTGTAATTTTTTACGTTGGTATATGTGTTAACAGCGACGTTGCGCGTGTACGTTCTCGTCTGATTGATGCGGCCGCGCGAATCGTGCGTAAACTCCATTCTAAACACTTCCATTCGATGGATCGTCACCGTGACTTGAGTCTCCAGGAATCGGTCGTCCGTAGTGCGCGAGAACAGCGCGGTTCCATCGAACACGGTCGTTTCATTCGATTGCGGCTTCGTCACCTTGAATTGGCCGATTTGCTCCAGCGTACCCAATCTCGGACTATAAGCCATGGTGTGCGGTGGTAGCGTCTGGCCGCCTATTCTGCCTTGCACCGCGATCAATCGGAAGTTCGAATCGTACTCAAATGTGAATTTGGCGTTGCTCAGGCCGGTCTTGGCGCCGAAATCTATGCGTTCCTCCACCAGAAGTCCCGCGCTGTATTGATAATCCCATTTGTATTCCACGTCTCTCTCGGAATGTATCACCTCGGAAGGTAGTCCACTCTCGGTGTATCTGATCTCACTTTTGCCATCGCCGTGAACGACTTCCGCCAATTGTCCCGAGGTATGATATCTGTAAACAATACGAGCTCCGTCTCCTGGAAACACGGTCTGCAGTAGGTTTCCGTCGTGACTGTAGTGCTGTAGATAGGCTCTGGTACTGCCGGGTGGAGTATATGTCACCCTAAGGAAACCGAGGGAAGCTTGACAGGAGAAGGAATGCTTAGTTTCCGACGGTAGAATGATATGTCGCAGTCCACCGTCGTCGTCGTATTGCAACGAAAACTGCCTGTTGCTGGCGAGCGTGATCTTCGACAGCATATTGAAGTCATTGTAGGTGTATCGTTTCGTACCGTCCTTATTATTGGTAATTTCTGCCAGTTGACCGTGTCGGTCGTAGCCATACGATTCATCGGAAACGCCCCATTTCCAGCTCTCGATCCTGTTGAATCGATCATAAGTGATGCTGAGATTATGGCCTTGCTCGTACGGTTGCCAGACCAAAGGAAGGCCGGCCTGGTCGAAGATCACTGTCAATAGGGGAGTTCCCGCCTTATCGTAGAATGTCTCACGACTGAACGCCTGCTCGAATTCGACGCTAATTACTCGCGTATCGTTCACCCAGATCTCCCTATTGAGCGTTTGCTGCGGATGGCTAACTTCTCCGACCAGGTTGTACGTCGTCGTCATGGTGTTTGCTAATTCGCCCAACGACATTAATTGATAGCTCCACATGGGCAGCATCTCCGCTTCCACCGGCAAAGCTGGCTTCAATAGCGGATGTTTCGTCGTCGCCGCGCTCAGTACTCTACCACCACCAGGTAGAAGCACCTCGAGGCTGCTATTCGTAAATGCGATTGCTTTCATGAGCTTGGTGCCTGTAAATAAGAAATTACACATTAGAGTAATAATATTCATGTTTTAACAATATTCGCAAAGAAATTCGAACATATCGGAAAAGATAGATTAAATTAATTAATTGAATAAAGAAAATACATACCATCAGTGATTGTCAACATCTTTGATTTCTCGTTTTTCATCTCAAACTCCACAGATCGCTGTTTATCGCCTTTTGATAAAGCTTGCAAGGGAGCAGACACTTTAACCAATAAACCTTCATCATCAGATAAATCCGATGACAATTTCAATTTCTCGCCTGTCGGCAGTATTACATCAGTGACACGTCCTAGACTGTCATAATTGTATATATATGTTTCATCTCCCTAAAATTTTAATAAAACATTGCATTTTATCGAGAAGAAATAATTTATTCATAAAAAAGGCCATAAAATTTTTACATCATATATTTTAATATATTAAGCGAAGAAGAGAGAAAAATATTCATTTGAGTAATTTTTTATTAATGAAGATGAGAAATAAAAATTTTCAACTTACTCCTGATCGACTGGTGAGCAAACCGGTTGAACCGTCGTAACCCAGGGCGATCTCCGCTCTGCCGCGTTCAGATAATTTCTCCAGAAATCCAACCGCGGAGATTTTCAATTCGGATTTATGATCCTGAGTGTTCTCGATAGAGCTAACAACACTGCTGTAATCTCGCAGGAATTGAATCTTATTGCCCGCGCTGTCGGTTACCGTAGACAACTTGCCGAAACTTGTGTTCTTGCTGTACAAAAAGGAGTAACGAGTCTTTCCGGACGTCAAATCTTTCGTGGAGATATGTTGACCGTAGCGATTAAACACATAGATCTCGTTCGAAGGCGGGAACGGAATGCGGAACTCCCCATTCTCATCATGGTTCGGAAGATACGGCTGGAGAGCCAGGATATGAAGACTGCCCTGATCGGCTACGTGCAGGACACCGTCCGGCGAAACCGCCAGGGCGGATATCGCGGTGAACTTGGCGTTTGACGAAAGAAGAGTCTCGGTGCTGCTGGTATCGTCCGTGCAGGTGCACGTATCCAAGTCCTTGGTGCTGGGCGTGGTATTGTTGCACTCGCATTGGCCGCGCAGTCTCTCCTGCTGCTGACCGGCGAAGTGTGACATCTTCCCGGAGGAATCGACGATCCTGATTGAGTTCACTCGGTGAGAATCGCGATCCGCTATGTACAATTCGCCGGTTGGACTGAAACCAACAGCCAGCACCGATCCGAGGACTTCATCCGATTTCTTCGAATTTATCGCTATCGACGAGTTCAATTTCGGAAGTTCGTCATTGCCGTTGTTGTTATTGTTGTTATTGTTGTTCGCGTTACTGGTGCAGTGAAGAGGCGTACCAGCGACTACGCGGACCTTCAGATCGCTGGTGAGTTTCAAAACTAATCTATCGTCGATGAAGTGCAAGGATCCGTCCAATGGGCTCAAGGTTAATCCGGTGGGCCATTGTAACTGAGCCTGGTGTGCGGGAATAGCTCCAATGCAGGGAGCGGGTGACCAATGATTATGATGACCATGATGTCCCACGAGCGTATGTATGATGCCTCGAGGATCGACAGCACGAATGTTCGTTCCATCGGCAATGTACATCGTTTTATCGGCCGCAATTGCGATTCCTGTAAATTAAGAAAAGTCATATTTCTTTTATTATTTTGCAAATAATTCCTTAGTTCACAAATCTTTCGATACGTACGTTCGTTAATTTGTAAAATAATCTCTTAGATTATTCGAAATAATTCCAACAGTGCAAACGCCTTTCGAGACAATGACAGACATATTTCAATTTGTCCTTTACCTTTGGGATGAGCCAATTTTGCATGGATGGCCGGACCTTCATCGCCGCAATGACCCTCGTCACCTGGGATACATCTCTCGCCGCTTCCAACAACGGGCTCGATATTAATGCTGGGATCTTGGACTTGTTCCAACGAGAGCGCTTTCAATATCTGATGTTTCTCTGGATCGCTGATATACAAGTGTCCGTCAGCCGGTGAGATACATAGGTAATACTGATACGCCACTTGAGTAGCACTGTAAAAGATAGGTTGTGTGTTCAGATTAGATTAGATCAATCGAATGTTCGACTCGAAAATTCTGCAGAAAACACAAAAATTAATTACCTCAAAATCAGGACGGTGTAAACTTTCCCTTCGGGCGTGATTCTGCGTACGAGATTGAAGTCCCCAACGTATATGCTGCCGTCGGGTCCGCTGGTGAGTGCCACCGGGGTCAGGAGTCTGGCATCCTTGGCAAGACCATCGCAATTCTGACACACCAAACTTCTCTGGAGGCCGGTGCCCATTACCACTTTCACAGTGCGCGGATACTGTTTGAAATGTAGAGTAGAGCCGTCGCCTTTCTGCAGAATCCCTTCGTGGAAGTTGTAATGGTGATGGATGTCGAGTCCCCAGCCGCCGATATCGGAGATATCGACGTCGAATCCCTGCAAAGTGGCCGTCTGCGTCTCCCATATCACCGACGGACAAGTGGAATGTTGATAGCCGATCGAGATCCTCGCCTGCGCCACGCCATAGACCTTCTGCTTGTAAACGTTTCTCTTGTTCCAAGCGAACGTGTGCGTCAGATTCGGATCGGCCTCGTACGTTTTCGTGTGAAGCGAACCCTCGATCTCCACGTGCACGTGTACGTGCGTCAGCGATTTCGGAATGAACGGTCCGGTCAGTTGCATCCTCACGGTAGAGAGATAGCCCGCAGCCTGACTGCTTTGATACATCAAGTGGAGATTGGAGCCCGGAATAGCGATGCTTTCCTGCACGATCTGCAAGCGATGTTTAGCGTTGCGTTAATGCGGTCACACAGTGCTGCAGTCTTATAAATATTGTTACACTCGTATGATATTCCTTGATTCCTTTCTTTTTCTCGCAATACAATGAGATTTTTTATTTAACTTTTATTTTAAAATGTCGCACTCTGCGCTTTCCATTCAAACGCCTGGGAGATTGATACCAAATTATATCGTGCCAAAAATTTCATTGTCCCAATTACGAGTTATGAAATGAAGACGTAATTTTGATTGACGCAATGCGAGTGTTTTAATTAAATCGTTTGCAAAATAGAAACTTACTTGACTTTCAGCAAAGACCAAGCTCTTTCCAGGCAAACCGCCAACTTTTTCCGGCATCCACGTGCTAACGATAATTGGCCGTAGCAGCTCGTGATCGTGCTCCAAGCACGGACCGTGCTCGCTAAAGAGTCCCATTGAAATCCCTGGGAAGCCTATTATATTGTATTCCGTAAATGATAAGAAACTCAAAAATTATAACACTCAAGGACGGAACAAAGACGGCACACACGTTGAACAAGTCTGAAAACAACCCTGTGAAGATGCATGGGTAATAGGCGCGCGATCCGATCCGATCCGATCCGACGTGGTCGCGAAGAGCAATAATAAATTACGCAGACCGTTGTAACAGAACTTTTGCAAATAATAAAAAAAAAACGTCCATTCGTTTCTTTTGTTATCTCTTCTTTTCCCTGCGCGCCGGAATCGGTTTCAGGTGATCGAGCACGTACGCGCGTTTATCGAAACGTTTGTGACGTTAATGGGTAACGCGATCCGACACGTAACACGATGAGATATATGTGTACCAGGTCGACCGGCCAAAAAAAAAAGAGAAAAAAAAGGCGAAAAAAATCCGTAATACATATCCGAGGCTCGATGCTTACCAACTGCCGGGCTCGGCGGCTGGTTAGATTTATACGATTCGCCTTCCTTGCTGAGGATCATCACAACGGGCGGCAGAACTACGATCTGATTCCAGGGTACGAAGACGGTCCTCGTAAGAGGTTTGAAGGGGCTGCGCTGGAATTGAAGCGTCACGGCACCTCCACCATTGACCAGGACGTCGAACCTGATCAAAGTACGTAAATGCATTTCGAACTCCATTGCCGCTGGTATTACGTAAGGATCCGACGTAGGTCGATCAAGATAGTGCGCCCGCTTTATCCGAGAATGAATGTCCGACGAGATCTTAGAATTGGAACGCGTGTCTTGAAAGTTTCTTCATGTTCTGTTTGATTAATTTTCTAAGCACGGCTTATTATAAATCCTAAGCCTAAGTATCGTTAATATAATTTTGAAACATATTTTCTCATATGGAAAAATTTATCCCGATCGTAGCAAATAATAAAAACAGTTTTATGTAAAATGGCATATCTTTACATTTTTTATCGTAAAAAAACAAAAATTAAGGGAGTTGCATAAAAATTTCAACGTCATATAAATAATTATTAAAAGAATGGTAATAGCTTTCAAAGTATTAACAATATGTAATTTCAAAATTCTTTCTTGTAGGGTTATTATGATTATGCTAGTACTATTTATTGACGTGAACAATGGACGAAGTAGATTTTTATTTATACGTGCTTTGTAATTTCTCCCTTTCAGCCCGTTCGTTATTTAAGTTTGTACCTAGGTTCAAAAGTACGCTATAGAATTTAATGAAGTAATATTCCTTCTCATATAAAATTACTGGCTTCTCTGAAAAGTTGGAGCGTGGAAACAAAAACTGTAGAACATATTTTTAACAGGATTTATAGTAGCACTGTATTGTATTATTAATGTAGTTAGATTTAACGTCCCCATTGAACTATTTATAAAGTAATTTTCATATATACACACATATACACACGTTTATAAAGGCAATTTTTCTGAGATAAAATAAAATATTCCACAAGACTAGTCATTTCTTACACTAAAATAATTTCCGTACTTTACTTCTCTATAAGATCTCGCGTATTAGAATTTTTGATAAAACGTCGCAAAATATAAAATCGGATTTCACATTAATATATGCGATCAAATTACATATTAATATACGATCAAATTGTTATGCGCTGAAAAATTCATCTAAGTTGTAATGCGCTGTAACGATATTATAATTGAATGTACGTCAATGAATAGAATAATACGTATGCGCTTGTTATTTCACATTTATGAACATTAATTACGAGTAGGCGCGATGTTCCGGTCGTTGGATTAATATGAATTAAATCGGAAGAGAATGCCCGAAACAAAGTTTCGTAACGAGTAGATTCGGTCGATATACGAACACATTTCGACGACCCGCGATGCACCGAGGGGCCATGGATCGGGCCGTGGTACCGTAGGTTTGCACGTAGTAATTAGTAAGCTTTCGACATCATTAGCTCGGGCTTTGATGCGGTCTAGTATCCCAACTCCTCCGCTTTCCTGTTTCAGAATTATTCTCGCCAGGATTGCTGTATACCCTCGCCTGATGTAGTCGTTCCCGACTACATCCCCCTACCCACCCCCTTTTCATTACAATGCAGCCTTGATACTATCGCGCAGGACGTCCAGCTCCGGCCCTACATGTCGTGCTCATCGCATGTGCAAATGCTAATACAGCGATGATGACGGCGACGCGCGTGTGTTGGTCGCCGATATAACTGTAAACGGATGTAACAACGGGCGTAACTCTTTCCACGAATCCCTTTCTATCGCCGGTAATATATTATCCACGATAGCATGACCCACTTATTTCACGCACGACACTCAAGAATAATTAGCAATTAGCAGATACGGATTTGAGATTACGCTCTTAAATGTTCTCAGAGCGCGAGGGTAATGCGTATATAATAATCTGGATTACACTCGTGGTATCCGTCATTTACGTTATGGATGTCTGTCATTAATCGTGCAAATCCCTCTTTCAAAATAATATTATGCCACAGTAATAACTACATCGGCTTAAAATACGAACAGCATAATTGCCTCTACGTGTGTAATGGTGAATTATTAATACGAATTACTATCCATTACCATATCTATTAGGGACAAACCAGAATGCACGTTTAAAATCATTTATATCATTTACACGCATTCACGAAATTATTCCAATCGGCCATTTCATCGGACTTTTTAACTGAGAAAAACCAATCAAGTGTCTCTTATTTGCGCTTGATATTTGTATGCGCACTATGATGATCGACCATTATTTTTTTTTCTCAAACGCACCAGTGCCTTAAAAATTATTATTAGACGCAATAATGTTTAAAACTTCAAGATATAATATTTCGGATTTGCGAAATAAATTTGTCTCTGACATTTCTAAATATTTTAAATCGTCATTTAATATTCTTGCTATTAATATCATTATACTAGTTAAGAAAAACTTTAATACATAATAATCAAATAGAAATCATTATATGAAGCTGGGTAGTCTAGAATAAGTGTGGTATTGATCCTTACCATCCGTCTGCTCTGGTCAAGGTGAATCCAAAGCGCGAGTCCCTGTCGACGGACACTCTGATGCCTACTATTCCGAGTCCTTGTTCGGTAACAACTTGGCCTCGCATCACCGCAACTCGACTGTTACAAATTACAGATATATCGGGGTCCACCGAAGCGGGATCGTTTCGTCGACCCATTAATCCGCGCAATGCTGATTTAAAACGAAGCATTCTCACAATTTACATCTGTCTACGATTGGAATGCAATTTCGATCGGTGCGCGCGTTGAAGCGAAGGTAAAACAATTTTGGAAAAATCATTTGGATTTTCATAGCGTTCCGTCGGACACATCATTCATAACTTAAATACGAATGTAATACCGAAATTAAGTTTCAGAATATCCAAGCACAGATACCGTCACGAATTTATAATCAACGTTAATTTAAAGCTTTCAATCTTCAAATAAAATGCCTCGGCAATTTTAGATTTTAATTATTTTCGTAATCATTGATACACTTTACATTTTCATAAAATTCGCTCGAAAAGTTATACGCTCGAATTATGTCACGATTCAATTTTCTGCGATCCCACCGCGAGCAACGGCGGCACTGTTAATACCCACTTAGTGCCCGCCTAATTAACGGGTAATGCGATCGTACTAGTCGGTCGGTGCACGACCGGTGTCTTTACGCGGGCGCGGACGCGAGCAATCGATTTCGCCTGTTAAATCAGCTTCCGCGGTCAACGGTTCAATGCGATCCAATATTCTCACTTCGCTGCCAATACAATCCGCAACTCCATTCGGCCGACATTCGACGGCCGCGTTGCCACGTACAAGGGAAGCTAATGCCTCTGGCTGAATCGAGGAGCGATACAAATTGATTTTACAAATAGAACAATGCCGCGTAGGCGAAGGGGTGGCGGAACGGGGGGAGGGGTACGGGT
>VBVQ01002830.1:0-22357 GCA_011636635.1 Tetramorium simillimum
ATATATACAGGGTGTTAAGAAAAGACCGCCCACTAAGTACATAGCGTTATTCCCTATAACAAATTAAGTCGAAAAGTCCTGAAACATTTTTTTTTATCATACGGTTAATAAAGCAATAATTATTTTGTAAAGACAATCCTATCGGTATCATTCTTTAGCCAGGAAAACGTTAGTGAGCCACACGTCTGATAGTGTGCGTGAGCGATTTGTTGCTAAATTCGCCACGCACACTATTAACCGCGGCTCACTGACATATTCCTGGCTAAAGGACAACGCCGATTAAATTGTCTTTACAAAAAATTACTGCTTTATTGAGCGTAATAAAAAAAATGGTTCAAGACTTTTCGATTCAATTTTTCATAAGGAATAACGCTATGTACTTAGTGGGCGGTCTTTTCTTAAACGGCCGTGTCTCGGCGCCCCGCTGTGCGTAACTTGGCGCGCGAGACAATACCGTGCCTCTTGATATCCTGTATATAGGAAGGGAGACAATGAGAGAGAGAGAGAGAAGAGAAAGAAAATACATGTATATTATTATAAATATATTCTATATATATATACATACTATAGATTGTAATAATTTCTAGGAAAAAAATATGGCATTATGTAAAATAAAAAAGTATATTGTGTAACAGTATGTTTGTAACTCTTACTTTACATCTGCGTTTTTTACAGTGCACTTGGTAATAATTAAGGGCGAGAATGTTGAAAAATATAAGTGTAAATTTGTTACAGAACCTGGACTTTATAAGTTACTTGGAAATGAGATACTGAAAACAGGGAATTTTACACAATAGAGATTTGGCTTTATTCTTTTTTTCTTATTCTTATCTAACTTTGAGTTTTATGAGTGAAATGTATACGACAGAGAGATAACGCTCAATTTTTTTATGGGACTTCCCATACTGTGGAGCTATCACTGCGTTTGCTATGCCTAATATCAGCGTGAGTGTCTAGAACGTCGCTCAGTTTGCTGAATCGTCTAGCCCAGCTTCCTCTACCGATGCTCCCGGCCTCTCTCAAAACCGAAAGTAAATCGTCCTCATCTTCTTTCCCTCTTATTTCCTTTTCGTACTTCTCTTCCTGAGCGATCAGTCGTTCGCGTCGCAGCTGAGTTGTCAGAGAATGCGGTGTAGCTGGTATTACGTAGCTCATAATACCAGTAAGTGCGAAAACCTGTATTAAAAAAAAGGGGTTTTCCTCCACCGAAACGGCCAATTTAATGCCTCATTAGTGAAAGAACAAGTTTGTCAACTTACAATGTGCTCGAAGACAACGACGAAAGCTAAACGTGCGGCGAAAACGTGCCAATATTGCGGACTGAGCCCGTACTTATCGTTGGGGTGATCCGGGCCGTTTCTGTAGCCTCTGTACTGGCACGTTTCCGGATGTTCGTCCTCTACATCGCTTTTCATATCGTCGCGATAATCGGAAGTATTGAATTCTGACAGAGAACTATCAATGTAACCCACCAAGTCTTCAGTGGGCGAATAAACAAACGTGTACACGCTTCGTGGGATAAAGTCGGACGTGTACGCGATAACAAAGGCCTGTAACACGTATATTTTGTAGACGAGCGCTAGAGCGACTTGCGCGATTCGACGAATTTGTTCGTATATGCGTGCGTACATTCGACACCACCGCCACGTAAGTTACACCCCGAAGAATACCAAACCAAGCGCCAATATCTTCTACCCGTTCGGCTAACGGTCTGCGAGCCTCCTTGATCATTTTGTATGCGTCTAATCTTATTTCGGCGATATTATTCAATAAAGCGAAGAGAGGCGCTAATGGGAACGCTGCCACGAATAATGTTACAAATCCATACTGCAGAACTATAACATCATAAAAAAAGTCTGTAAAAAGATGTCCCTCCGTAAAACACCGTAGTGGCAGACTTACTCATTTCTAAATATTCGTCGAATAAAGCTAGCCTTCCTGGGTCTTGAAGCTGATAATCCTTCTCCCAACAGGTATATCTTCTATCGTGGTTCTTTGTCGCCGCGACATGCGTTCTCTTGCGCCACCAATTCCACAATTTCGGCGATAAGATTTCGACAAAATTATTAAAGCATTGCTTACCGACCATTATAATCGCAAGTTGAATGCAGACTTCTGAGAGGCAACCAGCGGGATCGCATACGTCCGTTTTGATGCGGTAAAATTCGGAGGCTCTTGCATCCGCATCGCCAGGATGGACGAAAAATCTTCCCTAAAATGAATGAATACAAAGCTCAAACACAGCGCTCGTGTCGATTAATGCCGTACGTTAATATACCTTAAAAAAGGCGATGTAAATCAAAGAAGAGTAAAAGTTGACGAACTCGAATAAAAAGATTTTAAATGTATAACTGGCTTCGTATTCCGTCTGCGTTCTCGGATTTTCCATATTGACCATCCAACGAGCCAGTTTATGATATATTCGCGTAAGTATCATTATTATCACCAAGTTAATGAGGGCGGCAGTTATGGAAGTGAATATTTTCGCGTGTCTTTTTAAAAAGCTACCACCTCCACCGTAAAAGATGGCAACTAACGAGATACGGTACACGATCGTCCCCAAAACTGCTCCGAGGACTACGCATATCTGCGCAAAAATCATAACGATAAGAATCCGTGATGAGATGTCGCAGGAAAACAGAAATGCGAGTGAAATAATTACCATAAAAAATACCAATGAACCGGTACACAAACCTCGGACGGCTTTAGAATACGCAGGTAAATACGGTTCTTTTTCTTTCGTCACAGGATTTATTCGAAACGTTTTAACCGACGTTTCGAATTCAGGTCTGGGCTCTTCGTCGTATTCGGCGTTTTGAAGATCCCATTCCCAAACGATCACGGCTTGTCGCCGTTTCCATAACTCGAGAAATGTCGTAGCTATTATAATAACGTTTAAAAAGTTGAAACTGACACGTTACACCATATGTAGATAGGCACGATTGTGTATTTATTTTTTTTTTTTCAAATCTTACCCCAGAAAGACATGAAAATAGCGAAAAAGACAGTCGCGGGATTGTCAAATAAGTAAGTCAATTTCGAGAATATACAAGAATCGCCGAGCTTTTGATAGGTACACGCTCTATCACAAAGAGGGCACAAAGTGATATTTCCTGAAATGTTGCGTTACATAAAGTTAAAAATATTACAGACATTGTAGAACGATTTGTTAACCGAGACCTTTGTGCAAAATATTACAACGATGATTATTTACCAGCTAAATTCCCATCGCATATTTCCTTGCTTGGAATATTGTCTTCACCATCCATACTTCCAAGACCATAAACGAAGCATAAAAGTCCTACCACTGCTGGTGCATACAAGCATTTCGTGTAAAATCCTAGCCACGCGAAGTAAAGAGCGACTTTCTCGCCAAAATATCGTCTTATTAACCACAACGGCTGTTTTTTAAACCTAAAGATATATGAAAAAAGTCATATTATGCAACATCGAGTAACTCAAAGTATTTTTTACTACCATTGCGCGGGTCTCGCCCATATCAAGTACAACAGGTATCTGTCGAGAACTTCTCCGTTGCGCATAGGCTTATTATAAGGACCCTCGTGCAAAGGAAAACAATCGAGATACGTTCCGTCCGCTAAAAGCCTACGAATACCAGATTTCTCATGGTTCTCGTCATATCTCCCTCGCAATAATATCTGCATCACGATTAACGATCTCTGAGCGGGCGTATAAGCATTGTCCCTCTCCTTCACGATAAACCTGCCGAATATCAAGTTTGATAATCAAGCTCGACGAAAATTATCTCTGATCTATCTGATAATTTTGCGTTAACTTAAATACCTTTCCTCCTTATCGCCGGAATCTATGTAGTCATAAAAATGTGGTTCCTCGGGATACTTGGACGTATCCCATGTATGAATTTTACGTATCCATTCGGACCACCGCGCCCATCGCGCCCAGAATTTCGATATTTCTTTGGCACCGTCTTCATCCTGTTTTCAAAATTTGAATGTCATTTACGTGATACAGAACGACGCATAGGACGAGGCCTAACGTGTGCCTCGTTTAAAAAAAAAGACGTACCCAAGTTTTCATAGGGATCGTCTTGAATCTCTTGGTGGGTAGTTTTAGACCCATTACTTCGGCGTATTGCACTTTGATTTTCCAAGGTATATGTAATTTTAAGAAGTACGTTTTGCCATCAAACGAGTTCTCTTTCGGCTCGAGCTCTAACTGCAGACCTTCCTTCAAGAGATTTTGTTGAAACACTCGTCGCTGTTCTCGCCGACGAGCTTCTAATTCGGTCATGACTCCTTCGTTCTCTTCTTGGTAGACTAATACCATATCGATCCTTCGATGGCCGTCGCTAAAATTAAATTGAGTTGATTAACAATTAATCGCGAAACATCAAGAAATTCTTTCAAAAGATGAAAGACCAATTTTGATAATAATGCTTTGTCTCGCATATGCATGTTTCATGTAGAACAGTCTCTAAAAATAGAGCACCTTCGAAATAGTACGACCCTTCCCATTTTCCTTCTTCCTGCGCATGTTCAAGTAATGATAAAAAAATGATAAGACACTCGCTAACATTCTAGATAATTGTATTAAGCTTGTAATAATAGAAACGAGTGCTTATGTCCATCTCTATACATATATACACATATGTACGTCTCGGCACACTTGATTGTCTACAGCTTAAACGAGGAGAAACCAAAATAACTCGTGACATATTGCGAGTAGACGACTACTCACCGAAAATAAAGTACTTCGGGATCGAATCCCATTTCTTTCCGTGGTAATGAATCCCCGGCGCCTTCGGCGAATTCCAACGAGACCGGCGTATCCGGCAGCGAGGGATTGATGTCCGGCGAGGTAGGTACCGTGAGCTTGGGACCTTGATCAGTTTTTCAAACAGAATTGTTATAACATTTCAACGCGTCCGCGACTCTTCAAATTCGACGGAGATCGCCCTACACTCGGCAAAGTACAGCGAATTAATGTATATATTGTGAACTTCTTTCAATCCACGGCGCGATTCGTTTCACCTTGACGGCATCTCTACAATAATACCTACAATTTCGCGACATAGTTTCGCAAAACTAGAACGCTATTACGAAAAAGAGCAAAAAGTTAGAATGCGCATTCGTACGGTGATATAATACTAGAGCTCCCGAGTCAAACGTTGCATTATTAATATCCGATATTCGTGACACGCTGACATTCGTATACGCATATTGATCGAGGTTTACTGACATAGCTTTATTGCTATTATAGACAACCGCGGGTTTCCACGAGTGACTCGTTTTATTCTTTACATAAGTATCATGTAGATCGTGTCACGTTACAACTTACATCTAGTAAATTCCATTGTTAAAGCGCTGGATAAACAACAATGTACGAGCGACACCCAGATAGGAAACTTTTGTAATAAATGCACAATTATCGTCATATATGTAATTATTATCATAAGATGATTCTGCAAAATGCATATCTTTTACTAAAAAAAAATTTTATAATTATAAATTCTAAATATTGAGAAAATTATGACGCAAAATTATTCAAAAAATAAAAAAATTCTTACTATTACTTGAATAATGATTGTACAATTTTATTCTGTAATGGTTTTTACAATAATTACAGAATTAATTTCTGAAATGTATTCAGTAATAATTATGCAAATATGATTCGTTCTAATGTTACAATTATATAAGAATTTATTTTATATTTGAATTTATATTTTATATCATTTTTATTATTATACATATAATATATATAAATTATTATATTATATTTATTTTATATTATTTTTCGGGATCCATTTTTTAAAGATTGCTATATTACAATAATTAAATTTAGAATTAATGATTTTAAAAATTAGATTTAAACTTATTACAAAATATATCATATATTATATTTTAAAATTAAAATGATGCTAAAATTTTTTTGCATACGTTCCTATCTGGGCACGTAAAGTAAAATTAATTTTCCCACGTTGTCGAGCGAATCTTACGTATTTGAAGCTCGGAGAAATTTAAAAACGTCGACGATTATTCGCAATCGAACCGCGTTAGCCGTATATCGGCTTTGAAACAGTTTAGCGCTTCGGCGAAGCATCAAATTAATCCTTACCGAAGGCATCCTGCGCAATCAGATTCGTCCCGGACGGATATACGCTGGCCCTCGACAATTTTCTCTTGGTGCTCGCCGGCGTTCCGCAGGCCAGCGGGCCGTTCTTGTCGTGCTCGCAAACGTGGTCTCTATTCGGCCCGTTGTAGGACCTGGCCGAGGATGCGCGGGAGGTGTTTCCGGAGCCGCTCGACTTCTCGTCGTTGAAGTGATGCTCGACGGGGCTGTTCTCGTCGGGATGAAGAAAGGTGCCCCAGCTGCCAGGCCTCTGAGTGTGGTTTTGCTAAAATGATTCAGACAAAGCTCGAGCTTTACCAGTGGACCATTACTTCCGCCGGCTCGTATTCTATTCATATCCTCGGTCGTAAAAAGGAAAAAAAGTCATAAAGAGTCATTATTGGAGTTTTAATCTCATAATGGAATCGGTGACGATGCGAGCGAGAGATAGAAATGAGTTGGTGAAGAATAAAATGGTCGGAGGATCGATATCTTAATCACCCTTAAACATAAAAAATCAACACGTGTTCTCGTCGGTGGATACTACGTAGTAAAAAAAGGAGCGGCGTATTAGTACGCCAATTACACTCGCCGGTAATTAGACTCGGCGGATATATCGATTCGAGATAACGAGTAACTTTTTCAGTCCTGTAGTCCCTTGACGAGAGAGATGACGGATGTAGATATCGATCCGGGCAGTTTAGATGTATTATTGAGATACGTGCATCCCTCTGGTCACAGATGGATCACTTAGATATTCGAACGCGCGAACTCGTAAACACGTAAATGTACGCTTTCGCGTTATCATTACGGTGACCATATTTCTTTGAGAAAAATTAAGGCCATCGTCACCTACCCTTTTTCCACAAAGTGCAACGTAAATTTATTATTATTTATATTTTTTCCCTGAATATATATTTATATAAAAAAAGTAAAATTTTGTAAACTAAAACAATTATATATAAAAAAAAGAAACACATCTTTATTTAAACGTTACACAAATATACAAATATACAAATATACGTTACAAAATGTACAAAGGTGATAAAGACTGAAATATAGAACATTTTATAGGACTTTTCAGAAATAAAGGACAAAAGTGAGTTTTTAAGAAAAAAAAATAAATCTAAAGGACAGACCTAAAATAAAAAACTGTCCTCTGTAATATTAGAATGGATGGTCACCACAGTTATCATTCATTTACTTTTTTCTCTATATACATATACGTGCTTGTGCTACACACACTTCGGGGATGTAGTACTTTGCATGTTTATATATATATATGTATATTACTAAACGATAACTCACTATGAGAATTATTCTCACATGCGCGGGTTGCAAAACCGATTTTTGGAACGGTGCTAAGTATACCTGGCTGTCATCGTCTACTTGCAGCTTATCGTCCATGCTGATCTCTTCGGGGTTTCTTAAGATACGTTCGCGAAGACCGGAAGACTTTCGATGGACAGTGCTCGGTGCGTCGACTGGTCCGATAACATTTTCTCTTTTTTCCGGAAACGACTTTTCGCGGTGATTGTTTCAACGATTATTCGTCCATCTGCGCGCGACGAAACGAGGGATCCTCCTCATTTCCCAAAAGAATCATCTTGGTACTCGCAATTTCCGTGACGTCGTTTAGATATCCGACGAAACGCTATCCAGACGCTACTTCCGACGAGCTTCCTCGATCACGTCTGATTGTTAATCGCAGGAAAACGAGCATCGATCAGTGTCGATAGCTTGGATAATCGCAGCGACGACCTCGTATCGGTTGAACAATCGTTCAATTATGAATGAAACACGAATCCACCTCGCTCGAAGAAATGTGGTGTGGTGGTGGTGGTGGTGGTGGTCAGCGTTTTGTACTCGGAATGCCCTTACGGAGGTGAAGACACATCGAAGAGAAGCCTCGTCTATTTAATCGCCTCGACGGTGTTTTTATGCAGCGCGACATGATTGTCGGCATTTGTTACTTTTCGGATTCACATTTGGTCCAATTCGTCCATGTGCCAATATGCTATCCGCTGTTTGCCTTTATTCCTCGATCGTTTACTTTTTTCAATTTTTTTAACAAAATTTTTCAAAATTACTTACTGTTAAAATTTCATTTATTCTTTTTGCCTTTAAATCGTCTCTGATCGTGACGGGCAGCTAGGTCGACGACTTCGGAATCGAAACGGAGGGAAGCGGAGCGAAGTTAAACAGTGAAATTTACGCGCGCGTTTGCTCTTTTTTTTTTTTAATTAGAACACGAACACGTAGGGACGAGTCCTCGATCGAATCGTTCCTTCGCGACGGTAGTATGAGATGTACTGACCACAGAGGACAATAGGATACTTATATATCAGGCATATATCACCCCGTCAGTGTCCCTTATCTACGTGGTCGTACACATTCCACGAGGGTGTATGTACATACGTGTGCATTACCTTCGCCTTTAGGGGAAGATTTCACTCCATCCCCCCCGAGAATGGAAAGCCGGGGGGGGGGGTGGAGAAGCGGTCGAGCGGCGGAATGTCGAGGCTTTCGGAATTGCTATGGTTACACAATGGACACAACATGTGTGTTACATACATGTCGCATTGAACGCATCATCGACCTTTCGTACGAGCTTGAACTTGAAGCGTCGGTCCGCTTCGCGGATCGCAGACGTAATAGAAGCGCGCATGATCTATCGCGATATCCACGCGCGCTCGCCGTTTTCTGTCACGCGCAAATATTAATAAACTGAAGGTTACCCCTTGGAGAATGTCTCTTTACTTATTAACGAAATTAAACTCTGTCTTAATCGCCGACTTGGCGTTTATTTCATCAAACCCACATTACTCTTCTGTGGTCTTAATTACTATTTTGTATCGACGAAATTAAATTTGTATAACAAGATGCAGAGATTCTACAGATTCTTAGATTTCCCACGAAGCATTTTATTTGAGTCTATGAGCAAAAGCAATTATTTAAGATCACTTGAAGACCAAACTCAAGATCTTAATTAAATGAATGAGATTAATTAATTAAATTCGCACCTAATTAAAAAATTTAAATGTATTAATGGTTTGTAAATATTGACAGATAAATTGACAGACCCGTATAACGAGATGTAAAGATTTTATTACATTTTTCACAAAGCATTTTATTTGACTCTATTGCAAAAGCGATTATTTAAGATCACTTAAAGACTGAAACCAAGATCTTAGTTAAATAAATGAGATTAATTAAGTTTGCAATTTAATTAAAAAATTTAAATAGTTTATGTATATTGACAGATAAATATTTTAATATAGATCTAATATATTAGCGTTTTTTGCTTGTTATTCGATACATCAAAATGTATATTAACTCAAACTTTATTAAATGTTGTTAAAAATATATTTAAAATTTTTACATTCAATATTTGTACGTTTTCTTTTTTTTTCTATTATTCTCCCTTCTTTTCATTATTGATTTATATTCATATCTAACTTTTATTTGCGCATGTTTAATCAAAAAGATTTATCAAAAAGATTTTTTTCATCAATAACAAATAAAACGTCGGTAAACTAGCGAGGATTGAAATAATCTGTTACACCGGAATTATCGAAATACACAAAATTAGAAATAAAATTAAAAAATTTTTTTTTCACGGTTCTTTTCCAAGAATTTTACTTGCAAGATTGACTTCAACGCTTAAATTTGAACGAGACCATTCAAATGTTCAAATCAATCGCGAGAATGATCGAGTTGCGTCAATAATTTTTGGGAATTATTTGTAAAATGTTAAACCGACTGGTTTAACAATTTCGTAATTATCAGTCGCGATTTTAAATCAATTTAGGTAGATCCGGTAATCACGGATGTAAATCCGAATTAATGATAAAATAAAATTTCGTCTTGCACTTGATTAATGGCGTAGCATCATTCGCCATATTTACAACGCTCGTGGTCAGTCAACAGACACCTGTACCGTCTGCAGACGCTTTGCGCGTCTATACACGCCTACGGAAGACGAATTTGTGCGCGTTGCGTTCCCCCCGATCGCATCATCACGCGACAGCCGGACGTTCATCCGAATGTAAATCGGAAGGGAGGAGGGATTCTATGCTCGAGAACGAGAGCGACGTACGCATCGTAGGGAGAAGCTAAACGCTGCGAATTGAGACTCAAGTATCACGTTGGGTGTGTCATAATGCGTGTCATAATTCTAGCCTCGATATGCGCGCTTCTGCAAACGGGTAAGGACAATTTTGTCGAGCACAAATTTCGCATGCACACCGCGTACGCGATAATCAGGTCGTTTCGTTGATAGCGCCACATTTCCCCGAATTGGGGAAAAAAATTCCTTTTGCCCTTCGACGACGCACGTTGCGTCGCGCAAGTTGAATTTTCAACGTGACAAATCATGGATTCATACGCTGTTTCAGTTGCGGCTCAACGCACCCCGACAATATCCTACATATCGCAGGAGCAAATTAAGGATATCGGAGAGACGGTAGAGATGCAGTGCTCCGTTCAGTACGCGCAGGACTATCCTATCTTGTGGATAAAAGTCAATAAAGAAAACGTGCACGAGCAAGTGGCACTTTCCACCGGCACTGCGTTGATAATCAGAGACAGTAGATTCGCCCTTAGATACGACACAGCGTCCACCACTTATATTTTACAAGTGAGATCTCTCAATGGAATGAATTTCCGATCAAGATACATCCGTTGTTTAGGTTGTTATTAACATTGATAACGTTGGAATTAATCACATTTTAGATTAAAGACATACAAGAAACAGATGCTGGATTCTATCAGTGTAGAATACAAATATCTGTAAACAATCTCATAAGCGCGGAAGTGGAACTGCAAGTCCGTAGACCACCGATAATTAGCGACAACTCGACCCAATCTCTAGTAGTCAGCGAGGGACAACCTGTCCTGTTGGAGTGCTACGCCAATGGCTTTCCGTCGCCGAGGATATCGTGGCGTAGAGAAAACAATGCTATCTTACCCACTGGAGGATCGATCTATCGGTATGATAATATGCTTGTGTCCAATTTCTTCAGCCTTATGTTCACGATGCTAAGACTCAGTCCGAGATCTCGATCCGAGAAATTTCTAGTCAAAAAGCAGCTTTCACGGAAAAGTGGCAATTTTATTGGCTATACATTTCTCGGACTGAGTTCTAGCATCGTGGACAAGAGAGTTTCGTCTCCTCGATAACTAACTGTCGATTAATTCCGTTGTGACCAGCATAGCCATTGGCCAATTTCATCGTATTAGCTAATAGCTACGCTGATCACGACGGAATTAACTGGCGATTAGTTATCGAGAAAAGAAAAAAATAGTTTTAGCCTCAACCATAATTTTATAATATTTCTAACAATAAATATGATTAATTTAACTATATGGCATCATTATGTTAACTACAATTAACGTTAGAAATATTATAAAATTATGGTTGAGGCCAAAAGTAAGCATATTTTTCTCTCAGTGGGTGAAGAAAGTGAATATTTAGCAAGCAATGTTTAACGCGTTATGTAATCTGAAAATATTTCAGAGGCAACACGCTAAAGATATCTTTCATACGAAAAGAGGATCGCGGAACGTATTATTGCATCGCTGAGAACGGCGTTGGACGCGGTGCCAGGCGTAACATTAACGTGGAGGTCGAATTCGCGCCCGTAATCACAGCCCCTAGGCCACGACTCGGACAAGCCTTGCAATACGACATGGATTTGGAGTGCCACGTAGAAGCGTATCCTCCGCCAGCCATTATCTGGCTCAAAGACGACATACAGTTGTCGAATAATCAGCATTACAGCATATCACACTTTGCAACCGCGGATGAATATACCGATACAACGATCCGAGTTATTACTATAGAAAAAAGGCAATATGGAGAATACGTATGTCGCGCCGCCAACAAACTCGGCACCGCTGAAACGAAAGTCGAACTTTTCGGTAAGAAAGTACAAAAAAAAATTTTTTTTCCTTCCATGTATGTAGCTGTAGATAATGTTGGAATCTTGGAACGATTAACTATATTGGATACAAATTTTTGTCAATACGTTGACTATGCATGATAATAGATGAAATTATTATCATGTTATCTCAGTTGTGAATCTTCAATTTCTATCAATGTGTACATCTTCATATCTTTCAGCATAATTTATTATCTTTCGATCCTTTGTCTTTTTTTTCTTTAGTCAGTTAATTTGTTTTCGTAGCTAGCATGTTTTAGATTTGTTCCCTCTTTTATTTGCGCAGAAACCATTATCCCTGTTTGCCCGCCAGCTTGTGGTCAAGCTCATTATGGAACAGGAGTAGTTCCAATTTCTTCCGGACCTTTGGTAGTTCTAGTTTTGTTAATTACATTGACAATGAGGTAAGTTGTGTTTTATACTTGTTCTTGCAGTAATGATCGTTTAGATACCGTTTATAATATCTAATTATAGATCCCAAACTAGTTTCTACATGTTTATCATTATATACATACATATTTGATATTTGCAGAAATTTCTACACCAAATATTAACTATCCGGGCCTTCAATGGGCAGCGGCGAGTCAATGTGACTTCTTAAAATGGCTCTATGCAACCATCAGCTTTATTGTTGTCGCGATAATGCTGTAAAACCAAAACCTATACTGTAAGAGGGCCTCAATTACTGTTTTACTAACTTACTTTCTACATTTCTATCATGCAATTATTTTTATAGTTATTTACAAACAGACCAATTTATCGTTAATGGAAGACGCGCATATCGTGACACGTTGCGTCACCACAGTGCAGTTGTTGATAGAAATTTAGTATCATTATTTACACATTCGGTTATTATGATACTCTCATTTTTAGAACAAATTTTTTATGTATATATAATATACATATATAGGTATATACAACATATATTAATGATGTAATTTTTATATTGAGATCTTTACATTCGATTTATATTCATTTTCTTTTTAATTTGTTTATTGTGTTCTTTTTTTCATATGATAAGCGTAATAACGGCTGCGTTCAGCGGAAAAAATCAGTGAGCGTTCAATGATTCTTTAATATGTTGGTTGCGTTTAACTGATGCAATTATTGTAAATCAGTTTGATTTTCTGCTAAATGATATTTGGCTGATATTCAGCAAAACGCAAATGTTACAAAATGATTTTATGATTTTTTCTTTCCTTCTCATTGATTTACAACATGGTTACTCAATCCATGGTCAGCATGTTCTACAGCAAACTGAAAGTATATTGCATTGAAACACAACGTATGTCTAACTCGGTCCATCGACAATAGTTCTTACATTTAGATCCAGTGAGGAACTAAAACGAAAAGAACCAATTATATTAAAGAATCACTAATTATAAGCGTTGCTCTTATTAAGCTGTTTTCCCTGCTAATAAACGCCAACGTCGCTCAATTTTTACATCGAAATTTTAACTTTATTTAAATAATATCAAACGTAATCGAGGGTGCATTATGATAGGACTTCAAGAGGGTTTCAAAAGTAGCTTATTATACAGGATTTTTATAAATTCCATGCTGATATGATACTTGTTGACATTTTAATTATTAGAAAAAGTAATTCATGTACTCTTATGAATATAGATACCAACGATATACAAATGTTGGAAAGATACAAACTAACATTCCAGTACACATTTATGATGATATGATATTATGTAACGCGGCATGTAAACAGCATAATGAGAACTTGACTTCAGTACAACTGATCGACAGTGAAGTAAACAATAATGACGTTACGAAACATATTACAATATTATCTTACTTGTAGTTATTAGTAGTTGCAAATCGACAATACGGATTTGTAGAATTATCTAGCTACCCCGTTAACGAAAGAATTTGGAATGTCATGAACAAAGAAAACAATGTTGATGTTAGTGCCTTGTTCGTGATATAAAAAAAAGTGTAATTTATGTTAGAAGTAAAATTATAAATGTGTATAATGTAGGCAAGACACATACGTATTACAAAACACATTACGTGTACGTGCATAAGTTGTACGTATGTAATATAACACATTACGCGGTTCATCAAGCACATATTTCTACTTACTGCACATTTATAATCGTGATCTTTTTTAACAAGGCGTATCATAGATGTTATATAACCTAATGAGAAACTGTAGGAAGCGGGAATCTCAATAAAAGAATCTCAGCATGTTTTTATATATACTCTTTACACAAGTTTCCAATTTTATACTTGCTAATATTGTAATTTGTATTTGAAGCCCCAATGCCATGATACTCGTAATATTTATAATAACTGTAGTATTTATACACGTTGTGAACAATTGTGTATTGTCAGATATATCAGATGGCTATAATATCAGTGGCAAAGTTTTATATAGGTATTTCATTTATGCTACGATATCGCATTTTATTACTTAAAACTCCATGCATTTGCATATTCAGCCAAATTTATGTATGAAACGAGCAATAAAATTTTATAAAAAGAAAGTATTTTTGTCTCTTTTTTTATGTTACACATATTACAGAAATTTTGTTTTACAACTTGAAAACAGCCTTGCTTATGTCTCCCTTCTTCAAAGCATCGAGAGCTTCTTTATATTGGGTTAAAGAAAATACCTTGATTCCTAATTTACTAAAATCAAGATACTTTTCGGACATTGCCTGCACCAAAGCTAATCCTTTACAAAAGCTGTAGGGATTTATAACCACGCCTATAACGCTCAGCTCCTTTTTGTAAACCTGCATAGTAATAATAACTTTTAGTATTATAAAAAAAATATCGAAACTTTATAATTTTATAACTCTCTATAACTGGGATTTTGTTCCTCGACTAATTGGATGAAATATATAACTACCTCGAATGGTGCAATCGACATTTTCGCTTTTGGATTAGCAACACCGAATACGCATAAGCGACCACCATGACCTAACAAAGACATTGCCGATTCCATGGCTGGAGCACTGCCGCTGCAATCCACAGCTAAGTCAAATCCCTCTTTCAGTTCCGTCGGACTTTTAACTTTATAATCGAGACCTATTTACATATAAATATATCGCCGTTAGAAAGAGAGAGAGATTTTTCCCAAAATTTTCAATATCATTTATATTACCGAGATTGGAGGCGAGAGCTTTTCGTCCTTGATGCAGTTCACTGATAGTGACAGTCTTCCTGAGACCATGCAAATGTAACAGACAAGACCACAATAAACCTATGATACCGGCGCCCATTACAAGAACCTTGTCTCCTACATGTACAGGATTGATTCTATCCCAGCCGTGAGCCATGCATGACAACGGTTCAGTCAGCGCTGCTTGGTGCATTTCCATTTCATCCGGGATTAAGTATACCTGTCATAAATACCGATAATATCACGCGAACGAATATCACAACGCGAAAAAAGTTAGAACAAGATAGAAAATGGTTAAAAAATATTCTTAAATTAAAATTCTATTAAAATGAATTTTACTTGAAATTAATAGTTTTGCTTTTTGCTCGACTTTCTGAAATTTAATCCGCAAAAAACTTTTTCGTTATTTTCTTAAATCACGAAAATGATTAATGCTTAGTTATTTCCTCTATCATAAATAGCACTAAATAGCAATAAAAAAAAAGAGTTTGATAGGTGCGGACTTTTTGCGATGGTGGGGGGGTTAACTTGATAGAGGTTTAGTTATTGTTGCTAAGAGGAAGAATCAAACTGATCGAAGAATTTATCGGTAAATCCGGGCTTTCTTAGAGATTCTGTATGTAGCGCATACCTGCGTTTCTGGGACTAGCACGTGCGTAGCCCATCCACCATCTCTAAAAATTCCTATAGTATTCTGTATACCACCCGTCTTACAAAAATGAGGATTCGCATTGTGACAATGATCGCATTTGTTGCATCCACTGTTGGGATCAACCGCGACACGTTGACCGAGTTTAAAAATGGTCACGTCTGATCCGAGTTCATCGATAGTACCTACAAACTCATGTCCAAGAGTCAGAGGTCCGTCCTCTCTACATGGAAAGGATCCCTACAAGATATGTTATTTTAAGCTCGGAGAATATACATGTATATCGACATGTACGTGTGTATTTGTGTGTCAGATAATATCACGATAAAATACACAAAGGTAGACAAATATAGGAGCAATATTTAACTTTTATCACCTTAGTTCAAATAAAAGCATGATTATCAAACTGTAATGAAACAAACAGCTACTAACTATGACTCGAAACATGTACATTTTTCCTCTGTTAATTTTAATTAAACATTTTCAAATCATTTTCGAATAATTTAAATAATGAAATCTTTGACTCTCATAATTTTTATTTGTAACTTTTGTATATCTCGTGGTGATACAATATTTTTATATTTCATGCGAATAATTGTATCCTATACGAATAATCGATATGCAATCGACATGAAATCGAAAAAATGATGGTATTTATATATTTATCAAATTTAAATGTTACTGTTTAGAGTTTTTATAATTTTTTACATTTTGCAATTATGATAATAAAATTAATATATTTTTACAATGGTAACATACTTCCAAAATATGGAGATCCGTCCCACAAATTCCGGAATACGCGACTTTAATTCGGACTTCATTTGCCACTGGTTTAGGAAGAGTATCTCGTTTCTTTAAAGTGAGCGACTTGCTCGACAGATTAAAACTCAAATATTCCATCGTGCGATCTGTATTTGCTTCAGCTGTCTTATTTGCGAACACTAAAAACCTATCCACCATCATCCGATATTTATATGGTTGACGATAAGTTAAGTTTAAGTATAAACTTACACCTTTAACCGATAGTACTATCTTATCAAATGTGAGCGATTGCGTAAGACCGATATGTGTAGTGTAGAGGCATAGCAATTGCGTTGTTATGCAAAGGTCAAGACAATTATAAGTAGATTAGAGCAAAAATAAAATTGGTCAAGCGCAAGATACAATTATTTATGAAAACTTACAGCAACGTTGTAAAATCTTGCAAATCGGAATGCAACGTTGCAAAGATATGAAAACGTCGAAGTGAAAACAAGAATATCATTAATATTGACCTGTAAAGTAATTAAAAAACAAAACATAGGATGCTAGAAAGAATACTTTGTCTTTTATCAGATCTTCTTCTGTTAAAAAAAAGGATGGAAAAGTCTTAAGAGATTTAGATTTCAATCACTGTTTTCAATCTCGCGGAATCGAGGAATATCTAAAGAAGATGCAAACATTTCAGCAAGCTAATAATTTATTAATTTATGACTATGTAAATTATCTTGATCTGAAATCTCTAGAGAGTTCAAGGTTTTTTAAATGCACATATTACTGGAATAGTCAATAAATGTAATCGTGTAAATTTCCATTAGAAAAGACTCGCTTGATATACGAGAGACACAATTAGAGAGATTCAGTTAATCGGTAAGCGAGAGACCCTTTTTTTTCGCCTCAAAGTAATGATGATGCTGAAGCGGAAAATTCATTCATGCACGGCAGATCGACTCGTTGTGAACGAATGTCCTTCAATTCATGAGAAATTTCGGGTCAACGGGACAGAGCTGGATAACTGGTTGCACCGGGAAACCGGAAATGGGGTCGAGAATGACGTCATTTGGCTTCAACTCCGTTTATTCAACCCCCAGGGACAAACTAGGTTACTGGGACAAGCTACCCTCTCCCCCCCCCAACCCCCTATCCTGATCTTTTCGCGAAAAAAGATTCTTCACTCTAAATAATGGGCTCTACGTTCCTATTTCAAGACTATCTTAAGTCAAATCTTAAAATGCTAATACGACTCTGTGATTAGTTTACTTAAAACTTAAAACTGTATTTAAGATGGTCTTAAATATAAGACGAGAATACGAATGCCGGCCTAAATTACGTAATATATTCGCGCTTCTTTATGAATGATGCTGCAAGTGACGTAATCAGCAGAAAATGCTAATTATAATAAGAAGACTAATTATATGTATCTCGATAATCTAATTTAGGATCGTAAACTTGTGATTATCAACGTTATCAACGTCATCGCTCTTGAAATAAGAGTGCTTCGGAATCTTTATAGCTTAATCTAGAGAATATATATACATACATACGTATATAACATCAGCGTGTAAAGAAATTTCGCTTTTTTTAGCATATTTTTCAGACGAAAATCATTGAGGAGGCAAAAATCTAATTCATCACTCCGTCGCGTTTTTCCTAACGATATATAAGAGAAACGATCAAAGCTTTAACGACCCACGGACTGACATTTACATAAAGCAGTACGAGCAGAATAATTTAATAAACGCGAAGTACTCGTAAACATTTGTGTCTTATTTTTATCATTCTCTACTTCGAATGTCGAGCGAGAAAATAACGCGAGGCAGATACTTATATTTAATGCTGAATGTTTCACGGTGCACACATAGAGATGTTTTCTTTTTTTGCAGAAATTGTCGCGCCGCGTATTCATAAGTAGCCAATGATGGCACGTGCTTTGATTTCTGAACGAGCTGCAAGGTGAATGGACCGTCCAACGTCACAGCCTCAAAGTAGGTCGCCGTGGACGGCTCTGGGTCGCGTATCGCCTTGTCCCTTGTACTGCCACTAGCAACGGCAGTACAGTTCATTGAAAAACCGGGACTCGATCAATATCTCCCCCCGATAAGCACATTAATAGCAATTTGCGACATGGATGAACACCGAATTCCAGGCCCTTTGTGTATAATAATATTAATAATCGTTCATCGAATCGGCCCGTCGGTCCGTGCCGGTTCGGTATCTAAGAGAGCAAAAACAAATCGAAAAAAAAAACACGGGGTGGAAGAGGGAAAGGGGGGGGGGAGAAAAAAGGAAGAGGAGACAGACGCATGAACGGAAAGCGGAAGCAGCCAAGTTACCGCTCAATGGAAGAGCTCAATCCCTACGAGCGGATGCGAATGGGTAGGCAGCCCATTGAAGGTTACACGGGTATTCGCATTGCGTATGCGCGGCTTTGACGTTTCTCTTTATCCAGCAAAAGGACGCTAGATATTCGCTTCGTGTCTGTTTCTCTCGTCGCCGCTTCTCTCCGCGCGAGAGGAAATCTCGTCGCGATAACGAAAATAACTGCCAAGTACTTACACGAATATAATCTTGTCAGAACTTCCGATTTCTGTCTCAACAAAATATGAGAGTGCAGGATATCCCGAAAAAGATCGAAGATTCTTCTTGATTAGTTTACAAGCAAAATATCGAAATGAAAACTTTCGAAATTACAAGCGACATTGTGTTTGCCTTCTTGCAAGTTAAACTTTAATCGAATGAAATTTTAACTTTTTCAGTTCATTTACATCGAGCGGAGTTTACCTTAATAGAATCTTAATTTTAGACTCAATTACGAAGATAGTATAACGCTAATGTAAATTGGAAAACTTTGATAAATAATAATTTTCCTCGATGTTTTCGCTAAGGGATAAAATTGATTGTCAAAGAAATCTGCTATTAAAAAATAAATGCGCGAGAAGACATCTCATTTAATTCAGCCAAACAACATTATTACGCCACATTAATATAACATTACGCGTCATTAATATACAATGAAAAATATGAGCAAATTACAATGCATTGTTAATATTAAAAATATATTGGGTAAATCGACATTTAAATAGGCGTAAATGAACCTTCTCTTCGCTTATCTCGCGGTTACATATGCTTCGAGTTTTTTCCGTGAATCATTGATTATCTGCTTAAACGAGACGTATAGCGAAGACTGTTCTGGTTTCTGTAGCCGAGCTACCGGAAACAGGATATGATGTAGCTGTCTACGAACTACGTTTCAGTATCTTGAGGTAAAAAACATCTATTCTTCAGCAAAACTGTTTAATTTAAAAGGCGTCTATATATAAAAAGCGACACTTGGAGAATTGCCCCTTTTACGTCTTTTTGCCCGCGACATTTTATTTCTCTCCGTTAAACGAATTTTACATATACAGTAAATATACACAGATTGATATATCTGTGTAATTTGATACACACAGACATTGTTATAGGAAATGTGATTTCTAAGGAATGAATTTCCAAGAATACTACCAAGGCCGAGCTCTCTGTCGTGTATCCCACCGGAAACGGATATGACGCGTCAGTCGATTAAAGTAATTAAAAAATTTCATTCGCGTGTGCAGTCATTGGATTTGATGAGATAAACTGTTACGAATAATTACGTTATTATTACTATACCGCGAGTACGAAAATATCGATACGCCGCGTGTACGTGTGGGTGTCAATAGTAAAAATATTAAAAATGGAAAATACGAATTAGGACTAAAATGAAAGCGAGACTTGATAATTTTATCAATAAAACTATTAACGTGTTTAAATGTTTCTTACTAGAGAAGGATCGACTTCTCGCTAATACTCTGGATATATTCATTGTTAAATCTATGTCGTGCACGTGTGCAAGATTAATATCGTTATCATGCCCGTGTATTATTTAACGTTAGACAACGCGTCGAATTCTAATTATTTTCATTAATTACGACGAAAAGGGTAAGGTAAGAAAACTGCTCTAATTCTCCCTGGTTCTCTCTCGATTGTTGGCTCGTACGTGAAATTGCGTATTTGTCAATTAGCTGTAATAAAATGTAATAAAATGAAAGATTGACAGAACGAGAGGGCGTAGAAGTTTGCTGCGTGCGTATCGATTGGGGACGCTGTTCGCCAACGAGACTAGCCTACATTCTGTCTCTTTTCTTCACCCTTCCGAGTTACGAAGGCCGATTTGTCTCCCTCCCTCTACACACCCTCTCATCGACCTAGAAGTTCTCATTCAACGCTCCCTCCTCTTTGCTCTTACTTAACCTTGCCACCCTCTATCGTTCTCTTTTTGCTCCCTCTTCTCTTTCGATTGCGTTTCGGCGGACGTTCGAAGGGAAATAGAGATAACGAAAATATATCAAAGAGATAGCAAAATATCGTAAATAATAGCGGGGAGAAGATTAAATGTCGCCCTCGACTTATAAAACGGAAAATAATTAAATGCATGTAATAATAGAAACAAAAATTTATATTCTTGATTACGGCTATTTGGATGGCGATTACCGCTATCGAAACGCTACTTCTCGTTGAACGAGAATTCAACGATTAAACGAGTTGAAAGCAGAAAGTTGGAGGCGAATTAACGTTAGATTGGCGATTGGGGAATTTTGTTCGAAAGTTAAGTTTCGGAAATTTCAATCGGAACACAAATTTAAATGTACATGTTTGCAGAAATTTTAAATTAACTTCTCAAACAAGCCGAGATTCAATCAATGTTGGGGAAATTCTGTAGTTTTATCTATCCCCGCGGAGAATTCGGCGGGGTTCTCGCGCGTTAAAAACTCTTCTCGGTCGCTCGGTATCATCGCCGTTCATCAGGGGTATCGCTGGGTGCCGCGGTGGTACGTACGAGGGGCGAGGCCACGTACCGCTACAGAGGGAAGGGTGGCTCGGTGAATCGTATCCGTGTCACGAATGCGCGCGTCTGCTGCACTCCATCCCCCTCGCCACCCCCTTCGCGGTCAGCGCGAAAGAGGTGAATGCAGTTGGCCGTCATTTTGCAATCCGTTCAGACGCCATTCAGATGCGTTCGACGCGAGTCCGATCCGGCGTAGTCGTGCAATTTATCTGCGGAGCTACGTATCGCACTTTATCGTCCGCCACCATGTCCATGTGCGCAGGGTGATGCTGTCGATCGCGACAATATCTTAACGAGACGTGACAGACCGCCTCACGAAAAGGAGAAGAAAGGACCTTCTCGCTTCTCGCCCCCGGCAAGGTACATGACCAATGCTAATGCGAGTGCATGTGTGTTGTCATTCAAAAAAAAAAAAAAAAAAAAAAAAAAAAGAAAGCGTTCCCGTAGAAAGTCTTGCGCAATATCATTATGCACTGCGTTGTATGTCGAGTGTTACGCGATTCCCGGCTCTTCGAACATTTCGGCAAAGTCAAACGATTCGTATATCGAATGAAACTACCTGTAAAGTCTTCACCCTATTTGTGTATACATTAATAATGAGAATCAGACGACAAGGCTCAACACAGATCGAGTAAGCTGTTATATCAATTAATGCGAAATATATCCGCGTATCGATAGTTTACGAATCATTAGGTATGGACCGGAGATATTGTCTTTGAACGAGTACACAGAAAAAAACATTAATTTCAAATCGACAATATTATTCTCATATATATAAGCAAAAATATAAAATCTTCTTTTAAGATTTTGATAATCTTAAACAGAAACAAAATTTCTTTATGTGAGCAAGTTATTGTCTGTTTAAGATTATCAAAATCTTTAAAGATTTTATATTTTTGCTTATATATATG
>VBVQ01002831.1:2070-22401 GCA_011636635.1 Tetramorium simillimum
GCCATCACCCTTATGGGCCATCTACAATGAGTCGTAGTCGTAAGATCGTACAGTAAATCGACCAACGACAGTCAAGATATATAAGAAAACTTGATTGTGGTTGGTCGATTTGTTTACGATCTTACGACTACGACTCCATTGTAGACGGCCCTTTAAAGGCCATTCTACAATTGCGGGTATATTTAAGATCATCTTAAGTAAAGTCTTATATGGTTCTAATGTCTACAATGCGGTCGCAGAACACGTCGCCTACAATAATTAAGGCGGGAGCACAGACTTTTGCATAATGGCATAACGCATAAGGCATAAGGATATCAAGAGTCCTTCATTATTATCCCCACTTCTCATTCTGCGGGGTCGAAAAATTCGTAACAATGAATTCTTTATGCGTTATGCATTATGCAAAAGTCTGTGCTCCGGCCTTTATAGTTGTAAAGTCGTAAGCAAATCGGATACTTGAGATTTATCGAGTCAATCGCAGTCCAGTATTAATAAGAAAACTCAACTGCGGTTGGTTGGTTGATTTGCTTACGACCTCACCTCAAGTGTTTTGCAACCGCATTGTAGCCGACGCATAAACCAATCACAGAGCCGTATGAGCATTTTAAGGGTGCATTCCGTTGGATAAAGAAATAGCGGAACGGAACAGTAAAGGAATCATTCTGATTGGTTTGCCCTTCATAATTTGGAGAGTTAACCAATCAGAGGGATTCCGTTACTGTTTCGTTCCGCTATTTCTCTATCCACCGGGATGCACCCTCATAGCGTTTTCGACTGAGCGAGGTTAACCCAACTCAGGTTATTTTTCGCCAATCACAATTATTTTTCTAAAGAATGGAATAACCGTGATTTGTGTCAGTTCTAAAAGAAAAAAACCTGACATGGGTTAACCCTACTTCAGTCGAAAACGCCAATAGATTCATATTCGAGACACTTTGAATTATTACATTTCGCGTCATATTTACCGGTGCAGTATAACACAAGTTTTGCGAGCGACAGTGCAATAAATATTTGAAATACAGCGAAAACAAGATGCAACCTAATGTAATAAAAATAAATTCTATATTTTTGACAAAGATAAAACGAGTTCGCAAATGTTGGAGCTCATTTTTGTATTCTTTAATTTAAGTAAAAGTATTTTAAGGCTCCTGGGTACCGATCGCGGCCATCTGAAACGTGACGTCAGAAGCGAGGAATTACTCGAAATTTACGTTACAACTTACTGTCAAATAAAAAGATATCTTGATGAAAACACACTGTAGATCGCTGTAGCACACTTGTAAAATGTGCAGAAAACTGTTCTTAAAAACACTATATGCAAAATGACATAATACAGAGCGAAGTCACATACATAACCAAACACACTAACACACACGTGATTTGACAGCTTTGAGAAAAGATAAACACTGTGTCTTCTACGTTGTGTATTCCTTGCTAATCTTAGTTTTCTGCACATTTTACAAGTGTGCTAAAACGGTCTGTAGTGTGTTTTTATTGAAATATTTCTTTATTTTACAGTAATTTGTAACGAAAGTCACGGTAAAATTTCTCGCTTCTGACGTCACGCATCAAGATGGCCGCGGTCGGTACCCAGGAGCCTTAATGCTAAACATTGATTTCGATTATTGCTATTCTTAGATCGAGTATGGCAGCAGCGTCTAGCAGTTCCCTAAATTCCCATCCATCTAATACAAAAGTAAACCAAATTTGATCTGAATTTATATGGTATAATTATTATAATCTTTTTATGGATATAATCGAAACTCGATAAATCTCAAGTATCCGATTTCCGATTAAAAAAATACGAGCAATCGTTCTTTAGTTGGATGCGACTCGAAAAATGTATAAAACGCATTTTCGTAAATTGAATCCAGTCTTATTGTCGCAAAGGATTCTGTTACGAGATACACCGCGCGGTTGTTATACTCGGAATCGCGGGTTCAAAAACCGGCCTCGGTGGTATGCGCCACGCCGCACCGCGCCACGCCATACCGCGGCGTTTGATTTACGTTTCCCGCTTTCCAGTGATGGTCGCCCCGCTGGTGGGCGGCCATCTTGCGCGTGCGGCGACTGCGCACCAGCGCGCCCGTAATTTACGACTCTCTCGCGCGCGCGCGAGCTTCTCCCGTTTCAGCGGCAGGTTTTCGCGCGAGGCGCGTCATCCGCGATTCAGCGGTCATCCGCGAGCTCTCCCTCGGCGATCGTTCCGAACGCGACGGGCGAGAAACGTGGCCGGGAAACGTCGCGCGCGCAAAAAGGAGCAGAAGGACCGCCGCGAGTGGGAGAAAGAGAGAGAGCGCGCGAGGTGGGCGGAGTTTGCGCCTGTGTGTGAAGTTGGCGACGAAGACGCGCGGTTGTTTCGGGAACGCGAACGACGCGTTCCTCGAGCGTTTCCTCGAGGAGAAGCTCGAGCCGGAGGATCTCACCCGCGCGCTCGCGTCGGAGGAGGTTATGAGATCGCGGCTACGTGCGCCGTGAGGTCGTACGATCGTAAATAAGGTGGATGCGCGCGCGGACAACGACGACGGATCGTCGTGAGCGCGAGGAAGGAAGAGAGAGCGAGACGCGGCGGCCGGTGCGGGAAGCAGATGCATGGGGCGCTCTGATTGGCCGCGGCGGCTGCTATGGCCGCCGATTGGCGTACCGCACGCATATACCCGAAGGCACAGCACGGACGCGTACGTACACCCGCGAGCCGCGTAGCAGTCGCTCGAGCGGCCGAGGACAGTGAGAAGAGCGACGGAAACGGTCGGTCCGCGCGCGTCGTCGTCGCCGTCGTGGTCGTCGTCGTCGCCGCCGTCGCAGTATCCTTGTAAGGCGGAAAGTTTCGTGTGCGACGTCCGTGGCGCGGATGACTCGGAGAACGACGCCGCGCTTCAGCCATAGCGAGTAGGAACGGTAGAATCATCGCGTGAGGGAGAGCGAGAGAGAAGAGAGATATTATATATAGTATATATAGATATATACATAGTGTGGAGTCTGGTCGAGGGGAGGAGTGCGGTCCGGGCGCGACGCCGACCGTCTCGACACAACCGCGTATACGTAAAACCCGACAATCCGTCAATGTTAGAGCCGCCGGAGGCAGCAATCTCAACTTGCCCTATATTGTGTATACCAGATTTTACAAGTCGATAATTAGAAGCCGCGAGTGTGCCGCGCCGGAGCGCAGTGGTGCGAGCGAGAGATAGAGGCGCCGCGCGGAGCGGGAAGGTGAGCGTGCCGAGGCAGCGACGCGGGAGCGAGCGAGAGACGCGACGGAGAGAGGAGGGCGACAGGAACGGAACGGAGCGGAGCGGAGCGGAGTTAAAGCCGCCGTGCGCGACACACACGCAGAAGGACAAAGACCGCGGCGTTGGCATAACCTCCAAGTCGCTCGCGCCGCGCGTTTCTGCGCGAGGCAACGGTGCGTCGAGTCACAAGGTGTTACGGTAATTGGTAACGGCGGAGATTAAGTAAGAGAGAATTATATTTTTGCAAGTGTGCAACGCACGATCGACGATCGGGAGAGCACGGCGCTGGAAGAGGAAGGTGAGGAGAGTGAGAGAGAGAGAGAGAAAGCACGTGCATCATTACATCCGGCCAGCGGCGTTGCCCGACGAAGGTAGAAGGTGGCCGCGACAGATCGCCAAGGGCCGGATCTGTTCAAGTTTGTCACGCGTTCTTTCGCGACACCTGGTATACGAGTATAACGCGTAGGTGCGTTACGCGCGTGGTGGTGCGACACGAGTGCGCTCCGTCGGTCGTTCTGGGCGCAGTGACGTAGCGGCGACGAGTAGAGAAGAGGAGAACAGGAGAAGAGGCAGGGAACGCACACACGGCGGCGCACGCCACGCGGACACGGTGGCCGACTGATCCACCGCCGGGACTGGAGTAGCGAGCATCATCCGGTTGATGGATGAGACTGGCAGGATGCTGCAACACGGAGGATCAGGTGTGGGTTTGATGGGTGGAAACCAGGGCCAGGCGGCCCAGAACACCGCCGGATACGGCAGCATGGGCCCGGTCGACGGCACCGCCGCTCAGGGCCCGGATCAGGCGGTCGAGGCCAGAAAACAGGACATCGGCGAGATCTTGCAGCAGATTATGAACATCACGGACCAGAGCCTGGACGAGGCGCAAGCGAGGTAGATGCCCATATCCCTTTTTTTTTCTCTGCGCTCCGCCATTTTTTAACGTGCTTGCGTGCGGGATGCGTCTCTTTTGATCTCGCCCGTCGCTGAACAGCTTTTCCCAAACGTCTCTTCGTCCTTGCTCCTTTTCATCTCCGACGCTCGTGAACAGTCGCATATTTTGTCTTCGGGTATGTGTATGTATTTAATGTTTACCTGATTTTGCTTGCTTTATAGCAGAGTATCAGTAGCGCCGTACTCGTAATTGCCACGACTACTTTCGCGCTAAAATGTCCGTGGGGTCTATCAGCGTTACGTCGGAGCTGAAAATTATGTTTACGGCTCGTTAATAGCGGAATTAAAGGCTTAATGGTACTTTCGATTTACGAGGTCGATTCGTTAGCCGGGAGGAGTGCCGTGTAAACGAAATTCTCATAAAAGCAAGACGATGCCCGCCCGTATAAAATACGGCGCGCGCGGTTTTATTTCGAGTCCCCGGGTTACGGCGGTTCATGGAAACGCATTAAATCGCATAGATTACAAAGTATCCCCCGCGTACGGCTCTTCTTCATCGATTCCCGCAGCGTCACGCAAGAAGTGCATCTCGTTCGTTCTCCTTCGAATCTCGTATATCAAATTAAAAAGAACACGCCGGGCACTTTGCACAATCTTTGCAGTTAATTATACGGTATTATAAAACGTGCAACGTGCTTATTAATGACGACGAGTGATAATACACTCCTACTGTGTAACTGCGGGACTCGCGCTCGTGTGTACTTAGCTAATTATGCGCGCGTTATTCATTAGCGCATTAATCAGCCTGATTTATCTCACGGAATATATCCCGGTAAACATCCTCTCTATCTTTTTATGATAATTTGACGGAGCTGCGAGGCTTTTGTCCAGATAAGATCTATCGACCCACGAAAAGATCGATGCTACGTTTCCCTTTTTTTTTCTTTTCACAATCTCGCGAGTAAACAGACGAAGAGGAACCCACTCTGCGAAACAAAATAGGAACGTAGCGCGTTCGGTGGTACACCGAACTCGGGCTCCTCGTATTTAACTGTGTCGTCTGCGTACACACGCGACTAATTGTAAGTGCGGCCGCCCGTATTTACTTGGCGTCGGCTTCGCTCATGTGCGTTAAGTTATATTAAGCACCTGTCCGCGTGTTTGATGCCGCTACAAAGAGTGCCAGATGTGCCGCCCACGAATATACGTGCATTTTCCGCGGCGCGCAGGGTGAGGCACTTGTAATTCCGCGACGTGCGTTAAACGCCCGGCCATTTAAATATCGCGGCTCTCAATTAAGCACACGGCCTTGAATCAAGTTAATTGCCTTTATATTAACACTGAGCCGCTAATTTCAATGGCGCGAGTTGTAATTTCGCGTAATTTGTATGCGCAGAGTGACGGCGCCTAGAGTGATTCGCCTTCTTTCCGTCGGTACGATTTTTCCTCTTTCGGCAAATTCGGGGTCGATCTTTTCTACGTGAAGGGTCGATCCCGAATTTATTGAAAGCTACCAAAGATCCCGGGCCGATCGTCTTTTATGCGATTTTGAGTAGTGATAGCCGAGCTAATCCATTCGGTTTGTTTGCAGGAAACACACCCTCAACTGCCACAGGATGAAACCTGCTCTATTTTCGGTGCTCTGCGAGATCAAGGAGAAGACAGGTGAGTGATTTTCTTCTCTCTGCAACAACGCGGGCGTTTGCTCTTTTTGCCGCGCTCGACTCACACCGCTCGGATCATTAAACTTTACGCACGAACGACTCGCCTATTCCGTGCCGCCGCGCTAACAGATGAATGGAATTTTTAAATGAGTCAATTTTGAATGCGACAAACTCTTGCACATGATGCACCTTTAGAGACCGTGAATTTCAATCTACTTTTCTCCCTCCCTCGCATCAGGCGATATTTGCCGCGTATTTATGTACGTATGTATTTCACACGACGCGAGAATCGAATATTGCGAGGATGCATTATTATTTTTGCAGCGTCATTGATTATATCTGCGCGCAAGCGAAGTTTCATTCCATTCCCCCGTGCGCGCGAGTTATTGTGCGTCATAAATCATAGGTCTTATTTAAAGCGCTGACTTTCGGCGCCCGGTTGTGTTTGGAAATTGATTTTTAAATTGCGTTTTTACCTCGGAATCGATTGGCGCCGGTATAGTCCGCGACGAGCTCGCGACAGCTTTCGACGTTTCTACATGCGGAGAGCATTCTTACGACCTTCGGATCGTTGCGAAAGAAACGCGATAATGGGCGATAAGGATGTATTTCAAGGTGTATCAACATTGAAAATCGAGCTCGCGCCGGGACTGCCGACTCCGAATTTAATCACCGAGCGCGAAAACGAGCGTAGTTTCTCCACGAATAACGTCGACGTTCACAAACCGTTGTGCGCGACGCGCTCGCAGCGAGCCCCGGTAGACCGAAATCGAAAAATCGCGAGAGATCCCCATCTGCGACAGCGCAATCCGCGTTTACGCTCCCTTCGGCCACCCTTCGGTCGCGCGACCCCTGCGAGACCCATTCGAAACTCGTAAACATAATTTTTATGCGATGTTTGGATTACTTTTACGCGCGGATCAAGAGACCGCGAAACGCGCAATTATTTCTGGGGGATGCGATCGAGGAAGGAGAAAGATTGGAGGAGGGAGAGATCGCGCCGGGGAGAGCGAGAAAGATCGGTGGAGGGTCGGTGGCTACGTCAAAAGTATTCGCTGTCCGTTGGGGGTGGTAGGACCACACCACGCCCCTCATGCTAAGCTACCCTCTTTCGCATCGTTTCTCTGGCGCGCTGTGTATGTTTGCGTGCTTGCGTGTACGCATTCGTACAAATACAAGCACACAAACACACACACAAATAGTAGGCACGAGGGTGTCGTTGGCGCAGTACGGACTGTGACGTCAACGACGACGTCCCACGTTTCTATAACATTATGATATTTCCAAATGGGCACTGGGAAAGAAGTCGTCCTTTTCGCGATCGAGGAGGAATGAGATCGTTCTTAAATTTTTTTTTTTTTTTTTGTAGAAATTTCGGATACGAACGCGATCGTACATTTTGCTAATGCATTTCGGAAATCCTATAAACTTTGTACTTTTTCATTATTTTTATTGCCTCTCGCTGTCGTTATATTAGGATTTTTAATTGTGCTTTGCTTCGAACTCGCAGAAGTATTAACTCTTCCACTTCAGTTTTTGACATACACATGTAAGATTTTTTATTATATCTCGCAGATATTTCATCTTTTTGCGCAAAATGTTTGATCCTAAATTTGATTAAAGTTCAAATGGTATTGTTGAAATAAGCAAAAAATCGATGACGATACTGCATTGGAGAATACTTTATTTTTCGACGCGGGCAAGAGACGACGAGAGGAGAGCAGAGAACAGCAGAGAAAGTTTCAGTTTGAGTTTTTTTTTTATCGTAAACAAAAAGAGCGTCAAAGTATGATGAGTACTCGAGACGACGAACCGTTTTAACGGTCCTGTATCTTTTATGAGTTCCGGCCCGGCTGCGTGCAGTGCCACACGCGTGCGCGCGGAAAAATGCACCGAGAGCTTTCTCCTTCTCGCGTTATGAGGGGAAAAAGAGACGCGGGATCGTCGTAGTCGAGTTTATGGGCGATGGCTGACGAGGCAGTGAAAAAGTACTAAACCAAGAGGAGCAGATAAACGCTATGTTAAGCAGACCGTTTTACCAGCCATTTAATATAATCGGCTCTCGCGTTCACTCTCTCGCGTGCGCCGCTCAGATAACTTTGGATCAAGACCATACAAGGTGAGACTGTTTTCCTTCCAAGTAGGTGCCTTATCCCTTTGTTTACCATCGATGACCGTCGCGCCATTATACGTAAACGTTGCGAATTTTTATTTTGTCAACCACGCCCTTGTCGGCCTTTCAGCGAATGAATCCAAATTACACGTGAAATTCTGCGAGGAATAGGATTCTCCATCGCTATATGAAAATATATGGTCTAAATATATGAACGTTGTAATATCCGTTTCTCATGTTTTCAAATCTCTTGCTGAAATCACATTAAATTATATTATCAAAAACATACACAAAATTATACGAGTTTCTTGCTTTATTCATAGACATTAATTTTGACATGCCACAGTGTTCGATAGATGATATATACGGGAGACTTTTTTTTTATTCATGAATTACATAGCTGTAAACCTTGACCAACACTCACAAAATTTATTTTTGCTAGAAATAAATTGGATGTTCGAAAAAAAAAAAACCGATCTTGATGTATAGTGTGAATAAATCACATAATTTTTTTCCGCTCGTGATATCGTAATCTAATACTTGCAATGAATCAGAAATCTTAATTTTGCGTTACTCATGAGAATCTAATTCGGTGCGACTACAAGCAGAGAATCGGGCGATCGCACTTAGCGCTAATTGTACGATGCAATTACGAGACACGCAACGAGACAACTCGTTCGATTCGCGTTAATAGACCGTCCTACTTCCTCGAATATCACGTGTAACGATCGATCGGGCCCTAAGAGGCAGTCAGCCTCTGACTACGATTTGTCACGGTCAAATTGGAAGAGGCGCTTTCCTTCTGTAACGCGCTGATCTTCGAAGACCTGTTTCGGGCGAACACACCGCTCAGGACGATTTCCCGTGGGGCGCGCGTAGATCCCGAATACTGAAAGGAATGGAGAGACAGGCCGGCCCGAAATCCGCGGGATTTCTCTACTCGCCTTTCAACCGTTGGCCCCCCAATCCCCTTTTTTTCGTCCTCTGCCGTGCGGACAGCTCTTCAGCCCGCATAGAGCAGCTGGCATAATCCTCCGCGCGGTGTACCGGGGGGGAAAAAAAATACACCTCGAGAGGCGGGAGGCCGCTAAAATCCGACCTGGTTGCGCGATAAATAGTCATCTCGGTAATTATCAGGATCGCCGGATCGATGAACTTTTCGGCGCGCCCGCGGATGCCCGATAAAACAAAATTAATCCGCGGCCGAAACAGATAATTCGGCCGAATAATAATCCGCGTCGCTGCCATTAATCACGAATCGGCCGATATTGATTTCGCGCGCGGCGCGCAATCCGATTGGCGGACTTTACTTACGGCCCGTGTATGACGCACGTGCGTTTCGTGCGGGGCAATCGGTTACACCGGGGTGTTTCGTTCGTGGATTAGTCCGTCTGTCGATTCGCCGAGGATTTATTTAACTTAGGACGCCGCCGCCGCCGCCACGGCGCATATCCTCGTCCCTCCGCAGTTTTTGAAACAACGGCAGCCCGTGCAAACAATTAAAAATCCATACTCGATTTGGCCGCCGGCCAACGGTAGCTCCGTTTCCCGTCGCACACCTATATAACACGTGCAGTGCATGTCCGTCTGTGTAGAATGTATCTCATTGTTATTGCCGTGTAGCGTCGCTTGGTATTTTTAATATAGCACACTCTTCATTAGGGAAAAATCTCCTTTAGCGTTCAGCGGGAATAATCGATTCGACGGAACGTTTTATTCAGCTACGAACAAACGGATGTACGAAGCGAAAATTTTATTCAGCCGCATGACCTTTTCCGCCGCGCGTTGCATGATATGTTAATATTAATCCGAAAGGCGAAACGGAGCTCTTAGCCCACGTGAGTCTCGAGCGCATTGCGTTTCGCTGCAACCGGCCGACCTTGATTTCGCGGAGCGCATTTCATGCTGGATTCACCCCCGTCCTTTATCTCCCGTAATTAATGGCTCCGTTTGCTTCCATTTATTACGCGAGTACGACATCGAACTGTCTTCAACACGCCCGGTGAGCACGCCTGCGCGCGTCTGGTTCTACGTGAACGAAGGATTAAAAATGCTCTCTCGGTACACTTCCCGCGTTGCACGCGAAGAATTCACGTTGACTTGATTTCGAAAATCGTGAAATCTCAATGAAAAGAAATTTTAATTAGATTCGATATTACCGTCGGGGTTTCGTGTCGTCGAGATGAAACGCTCTCAACTCGCTGAGAGCGTAAAGATGCTCGGGGAAGTTTGATCGTACGCATCGCATTCTGTTATTGTTACAATGTACGAAACGTCGCTTCGGTTTTCGAGAGGTTGACGCAGCTCATTCCGGCTCCAGCTGGAATGTCGTTCCCCTAGCTTCGCTTTCCTTTTCTTCTTGTACCCGCGCCTTTCGTGCCCTCTTCTCTCCCTCCGTCTTTCTCTCTCTTTGTACCTCCATCTCTGTCTCTTCTTCATCCGTGATACTCGCATGCAGATGGGGTTCCAGCATCCCAAGGTGAACCGGAGAGGCCCCTTGGCCCCCTCTTCCCATCTGTCTCTCTTTCTCTGTTGCCTTTTCGCTTTCTCCCTCCCTCTTTCTCTCTCTTCTCTCTCTCTCTCTCTTTCTCTCTCTCGCTCTCTTCGTCTCGTCTTCTCAAGTCTCGAACTTCACGGAGTCGACTAACGAGATTTGTCCGATTCGAGTGAGTCCGCCGTAATGCGCACGCACTGATTTATTGCAAAAACTTGCACGCTCGTGGTAAATTGTACCCTCCCCCTCCCCCCTTTCGTTAGCGTAGGGAAACGTTTCTTAACGAGCACATTCGTTCCCGCGTTCCTCGCGCCGCGGAACGCGAGCCTTGTTGATTCTCATGAGTCGCTTTAATTAACTTCGCCGATTACGCGTCACGTTTTCGCTAATTACGGCGCGCGAGGCGGCTCGCCGTGACGGGCAAAAGACGGCCGCAATACGCGCGAGTTATTATGCATTGTGTGCCCACAGACGCTGATAAAGACATGGTCGTATTATCAAGTAGCAAAATTACCGTAATGCTCGCTTTACAGATAACGTAAGCACACATTGTTCGCGAGAGTTAACGCGAGAGCGCTGTTGTTTCGGGCTGGCTTTATCGGCGACGGCCGAAAGTGCCGTCACAGTTATTTCTCGAGCCATTTCATTTCATTCCGTTCTCAATTCAATCTGTCGATTGTTCCGGTCGACATTTCTAACGTCGAGTCACGGTCGACTTTTGTCTAATTTAAGAAAAATAGATGGGTCATGTAGCGAGCATTTTTAAGCGGAAACTTCTTACGTACCGACCGTACCGGCACCGATACAAGGGAACAAAAGGAAGTATCCGTGAAAACGAAGGGAAGAGAGAAAGCGAGAAGATGAAAAGCCATTGTGCTGTCAGGTCGTACACGACAGTCGCTGCGCGTAACGGAATCGTTAAAGAATTGCATTTAAGTCTCTTTAATTGCGCAAAGTTGCTGACCGGAAGTCGTCGTTATGGTCATCGCTCTCGCGGCGGGGCTCGCGCTCTCATTATTCGGCTGCTTTAATTTACGACTGATAGCGAGCACTTTGTTAAAGCGTTATTTTTCCCGGTGTAAAAACGCTTACGGTCTGAGAAGGGTCGATTACTCGAGTTTTCGCCAAATAAACAGATCCACTTGGCTCTCGTCGAGTTCGCGAACGGCGAATATCTAGCGACGACGAGAGAAGGACGCTTGGCGGAATCCGTCGTGCATGTGACACGCCACGACGCGCGTGTGGTGGCGCGCCTGTGTATCTACAAACGTAGGAGGTCGATTTAACAAACCATACGTTACGCCACGATAAAATCTCGCAAACCTATAAACTTCGAGCTCGAGCTAGGTGCGGGTACGTTATATCATAAAAATCCAGTAAAATAAGCTCGTAAACCGAGCGAAGGAAAGAGGAGGAAAGGGGCTCTCGTGTTGTCGCGATGCACTATAAACTCTCCTCGCGAATACGCGCTCGCGCGCGTGCGTGCGTGCACGATATTTTAGAGTACATATTCGAATTACGAACGAGATACTTTGCAAATTGCTCGCAAACGCAACAGAGAAAGATAACAAGGTAACGCGCAGTTCCCTCTAAAGTTCGAGATATTCATATTTATGTCAATTACAATAAGATACAAGATATTAATGCGAGACATTTTTTTATGAGAATCTCTGAGATTTTATTTACGACGAATCGATAATTGTTATCAATATAATTTAATTATATTTTATTGCTGGTATAGATGGAACACGACGTTCTCCAACTCTCGACTTTAGATAATCTCTATTTATACGAATAAACTATCGTGGATCCATATACACCTTACGCTTCTATCCGATTCGATTTATCGGTACTTTGGCTCGGCTAGGTCGGCGATCTTAGATTATCTCGGTGCATTCACGTCTTGGTGTGGACGAGAGAGGAAGAGTGATCTTTCGAGAGGCTAATTGGAAGACTCTCGAGGGCTACTCTCGGCGGCTTCTATACGTGCGTCGTGGGCCGGCGTCCTCTTAATCGTATGGTAATTCTATGGAGATTGCATGGGGCGAGGAGAAGCTCGTAGCTCGGGATCGTTAGGCCCTTTTCGTCCCCGCTGGGACCTAAACTCGCTCTGCCTCCTTCCAACTAACGGCGTTCCGCTATCTGGCTTCCAATCACTCCTCCTGCTCTTCACCCATCATCTTCGTCGTCCCCTAAGAGACTTATTTTTCGTTTCGTTCGTCTCGTTGCCTCTGTCAAAAAATAAATCCAAAAGGTATGATTAGCGCACTTCTGCCTTGCCCCAAATTGTACTCCACGTGAGAGATACTCCGTCAGTTAACCCGTGATTTAATTTTTCCGCGCGATACAGAAAGCGAGGGCTCGTGTTGCAAGCGCTTGCCGTTCATTTATACATTACGTTTACGTCTAATTTGTTTAACTTAATTTAATTTCGAATTAAATCAGTTAATTATAAGACCTTTGCTGCGAGAAAATTAATTATTAATGCGTTGTACAATACGATGTCAGTTACCTGACGAAATATAGCTCACAGCTCTACCGTCAAAGTTCCACCTTCCTCTGGCGCCGGTTTTCCCTCTTATATTCTTCCTCGAGTAGAGACCCGAAGTGACAAGTGAATGGCGTGCCACCCTCGAAGGAGGGGGGGATAACAATAACCTCGTGCTGCTCCTCGCTGCGAAATAAGTATCATACTGTCTCGTTTTCATATATATGTATACATATATATGTATATGCAGGCGACTCCAGACACGCGACGACCTCACAATCGCCACTGTCAGTCCTCGTCGGAAAGAAGCCTGCGATTATGCCGCGCGCGTGTGCGTGCACGTGTGTATGTGGCGCGGACGCCACTTACTCTGTCGCGCGCAAATGCGAGCGTTATCGTTGATCTAACTCCATTCCAATTCCGTCTGAGTACCAGATGACAGGAGAGTGACAGCTCATCCTCAATGCGAGTCGCCCCTTCCCACCTTCCGTCCGTCATCGAAGGAATATATCGGGCATAATTTTATCGCGAATCAAATTAGAGGCTGGCACCGACGTTGTTCCCGCCTCATCGACCACCGTCGCGCTATCTTTACGTCAACCCCGCGACGCCTCCGAGCCGACCGAGCGAGCGCTTTTCTTTTTTACGAGGGAGCACGTTTAATTTCTGATTCAGCGATAACCCGCCTATTATTATTCCTCGCGATAACCAATTCGAATTCGAGTATCACGTAGCTGGAATATATCGCGAATATACCGGCGCGGTCGGTGGCCCCCGGGAGTCCGCTTCTCGTTTTTGCAATGGTGCAATGTGCACGCCATTTACGGGGCGGTGCATAGAGCAGCGAAGGAGATGCTCGCGGCGTGCGAGATGCAGCCGCGAACGCATAACGGCGAAGAGGTGCCGGCGGATAAAAGACCGAGGAGAGGAAAGAGCGCTGGGGAGGGGTAAGGCGAGAGGAAACGCGAAGGAGCTTCCATCTCGGGCTCGAGATTTCATTAAAATTCATGAACCGTACGCGACTTGCGCCTCTCTCTCGCGCCGCGGTGGTCTTTGAGTTTTGCGCGTTACGAAGAAGCGGCACGGTACAACCACCGACGTGGATGAACGGGGGAGAGAAAGAGAGAACGGAGAGGAACAGAAAAGTGACGGGGAGGGGGGAACGAGGTAGAGAGCGACGTCAGCTATGAATAATACAGGGAACTTCTAATTGCGCGAGACAAAACTCCGCGTAGTTGGAAACTTTCGTCCCGGCTACGACGGTCGGGAGGAGGAACTTTCGCAACTCTCGCAAAACTTACCGCTTGTTTTACCGTCGACCCATCCTCTCCCGCCCGCATACGCGCCGCGCCGTCGCGCCGGAAGTCAGCGCGGAAACGCCGCGGCTCTCTTTATACCGTCCTTCCTCGCTCGCATCCGCGCGCGTCGCTCGCTATCGCCGCGGAATCTCGCGAACTTTGTTCCTTTCGTTCCGCCGTTTGCGATTCCCCCGTGGAATTCGCTCCGAGACGCTCCGGGAAGATGCCGTCTGTCCACTCGTCGGCTACAATCGGCCAACTCCTCCGTAGCTGCTATCCAGGATAAAGCGAAAGATGGTATCGAGTAGAAAGTATTAGTGACTGAAACGTTGAATAAAGATCTTTAGAAGTTTTCTCGCGACAGATATTAACTATTCAAACTCTGCCCTTTATCACACGATACAAAGATTTTTTCCTCCGTTCCACGCGTGGGACGAAACTCGCAGCCAAGAATCGCGCGGTCATGTGGATTTGTCTGTTCGGCGATGATTAGAGTCATTATTCGACACGTCATTTGAGAAAGAGAGACGGTCGTGTTCTCCTTTGCACTCTCTCGGGTCTCGCTGACGCGTCCCCTTTCTCTCGTTCTCCTCCTCTCTTTTCCACGACAGTGCTCACATAGGTGTCGGCAATGAAGAGAGGGATATCGTTTCTACGGCTAGGGTATGTTCAACCCCCGTACTCAGGGGTGGCTGTAACGTCGCTCGTAAAAACACCGTAAACTCGACAGCAACAGGTCCCGTGTGTCTGCCGCAGAAGCGCCGGCCATGCCGCTCTCGAATATGATGGTTGATACGAGAGCGTACACGAAGGACCGCCGACACCCGAATCGCTGTGCACCGCTGATGAACTTTTGTACTATTCGCTTTGCGAAAAGACAGCTACGAATAGCGTGTGCAACATTTACTCCCTGCCGACAACGTGTTTGTAGGCGCATCGGCATTTTTTTGACACATTTTTGCAACTTTTTTCAGTTTGCAAAGAAATTCAAAGATGAAAGAGATGCGGAAGGTTGCGTGTGTTCCTGCCTTAAGTTATCAGAATTCGCGCATTTTCCGATATCGCGTTTAAAGCATCCATTCTAAACGTGCCCGGTATTTTATCGAGGCATCTATCATTCACGATCACTCGTTTCGTGTATTTTTTATGAGCACCGTCGGACTCTGGATAAGGGGGAGAGAGAGGACCGACGAAAAATCTCGGAAACTCCCTGCGTATCCGGTATGCATGAGGTAGAAAACGTAACCACGGTACCATCTTGTTGATTCCGACATTTTTACGCGAGGAGGTTACCGGAACGGTCCGCGCGACCATCATCTTCACGGAGGCGGTTGAGGGCGGAGGGGGAGGGGGGGGAGCGGTGAGAAAAATTGTCACGGCGAAGGATTTCGAATTCTCGCCGCGTAAGGAGACTGCAGCAGCAGAGCCAGCCAAGCCCTCCTTCCCCCTGCATGTGCATGCATTATGCATGCACAACGGCGCTGTGAGAAAAATGTCTTGGCAGCCGCAAAGCGCGGGGTGGTTGCCTTGTCTCTATGTATGCAGCGTTACCAGCCCGGTGTACTGTACGTACATGTCGATACCGAGGATCCAGATGCGCGCAACTTCGCCGGCGGTCCTCTAATTGCGTTAATAAGATTTTCTAATGACATGGCGTGTCATGTACGATGCAAGCAGCTGGCGGTATGTAGCGTGTAAAAAAAATCATTTCTCCTAAAATGTTAGATAAGATAACGCTTTTCGTAATCCCGATAGTGGTTTTGCCGTCGGAATCCTTAATCCTTTTTCCGACACACTCTGCTCATTATTAGTAATATTTAATTAACGAAAAACGCATCAGTCCGCCTCGCTTTCGCTAGTATACGAGAAAAACTACGGGGAAAACAAACCTGGGGAAAATAAAGGATAAAAATCTATCGAGATTAAAGCTGAAAAAAAAAAGACGAGCTATGCTCGACCGAGTCACAATAATGCGTCTTCAGCTCCATCCTCGATATTTCCACCGACGGTTTTTCCACGATTTGATATTGAGCGCCTTGCTCTCCCCCTCGACAAAGGTTCGGTGGGGATGAAGCTGAGCCGACAGTGGCGACCGTCCACCCTTCCTCAGGGACGGCGTGCCCGCTCTGGCTCCTCTATGGGCTATGTCTGATGGCTCCATTAGAGCCTGAGAGAGAGCACGTTTTTTTCAATCTGTTGTTTCGATAGAATTATACCTTTTTTTATCACATTAATATAGAAATTAAATTAATGTGAAGAACCCTTGTATAAATATTGCGCGCTGTACGTAACATCGTTATACGTTATCAAATTTGCATTTAAAAGTATATTTAAATTCGAATTTGTGTTTCTGTGAAAAGCACTCGCTACTTTCTAATCCAGAAAAGTAAGATTACTGAAGTTGTATACTGTACAATTTATGGGTTAAATGTGGATAACGAAGTTGCAGCGTAGAATATCGCGAAAAGTTTCGTGCCAAAACTTGAAGCTTGGCCGAGCGGTGTTTCGCGTATAAGAGACAACCCTCTTCGTTAACTTGGAAACCGAAGAATCGTAGAACCGAGGGGGAAAGGGGGAAAAGGTGAGGGTGGTTTTTCCAATGATGATGCACCGGCAAGGAGATGTGCGTTTACGGCACCCGCGGGAGCCACCGGCATGAAAACGAAACTCGAAGAAGACGCCGGATCCTGTCCATCCTTAAAAGAGGACTCTCGAGCTTCTGCGTAAAAAATTTCACAATTTCAAACGTTGTAAACTAGAAATGACAATTCGAGTGTAGTGACCGGTTCAGTCTCGAGTATCACATACATAATTAAGTATCTCCTCATTAATTTTTTTTTAATATTTCATCGACGTAATTATTTTTTCGTGAAAAAAATATTGAATTTAATTATAGGAATTATACTAAATCAAAATTCAGAATTTAATTCTGTTTTCGAAATGTTTTTAAAATAGATGTACATAATTTTCGGAATTACAATTCAATAAGGTGTGTCACGATTGGAATTGGAATTGGTAAAAGTATCTTTTCCGACGAAATTTTTTTCTCGTTCTGATTTCATTCAACGCGAGAGGATTCTGGTGTCACTGTGTGGAAAGAGCTCGCCGAAGGACTTTCGGGCTCTGATGGAATCCTAAATTTTAAATCGTCTGAAAGATCCCAGTCGGAAATTGAACCTTGACCTTTTCCTCCTTGACGACTTTCGATCTTTCTGATGGGATTGGTCCTATGGCCGTGAGCGTGCGTTGAGAAAGTACTATCATCGTTAGGTTTTATCGCGGATGTTTTGGCGTCAGAGTATAAAGTGCGTCTAGAATAATTTCGCTAGTCACACTCCGCGGCCGCAGCACGTAAAAGCTCTTCGGTTTTATGCGTTTCTCAGCTATAAAGTTGCCGATTCGATGTTGCGGCTAGAGTTGGCGTAGCCGGAGATACTCTCAAATAGAAACATTCTCACGGTAGACCGCGTCCTATCGATTATTAATAACAATTTCATTAAAATTGTGAAATTAAGTTTTTAAAAAACGGGGAATATCGATAGTTTGACAGTTTCGGAGTATCATTAGCGTCCCTCGTGGCTCCAGCTGGCTCATAAATTCGCCAGAGGGAACTTCCCACGGGTCTCCGGAGAAGCGGGGCCAGTTCGAAATTACATCGCCGATATTTTCGCTTCGCCGACGCCGCCGCCGCCGCCGTCGACGACGACGTTTCTGCGACACGCACGTCGCGGCGAAAGTTGCTCGGCGACGTCGGCGGCGGCGGCGGCGGCGGCGACAACGAAGAAAGAGCAGTAACGTCCCCTTCCCTCGTGCTCGCTGTCCATCGACGTTTATGCGTTTGCGCGCGCGGACACACGGTACGCGGCTGCTGCCGGTGCATCCGCGCGAATGCACTCCGGAGATTTTCCAGGCCAAGTGCCCCGGCGTTATTCGCGGGGATGCACACGCCGTAGATCATGGTGTTTTTCAGCATTCACATCCCTGTGCGCGCTTACGGACGCGCCCGCACACAGACGCAGGCGCGCCTGTACGCGGAAACGCATCGAGTTATTTTCTGACCATTGCCTCTCTCGTTCTCCTCGCGGAGCGCGCGTACAGTCTGGTTCATCACGTGCCGGTACACGGAGTACAGGATGCTGCAACTCTGCCCAGGACCTTTACTCGCAAGTTTTTAATTCATTCCGATTCTTCATCGCCGATTCCATTGATCTTTCTCCAGAATTCGCCAGCGTCTTGTCTCGCATTTGAAAGCGATTGAACTTTATAAGTGATACGTTAGGGACAGACACTTTTTTTTAATCTACCGAATACAATTCACGATCGAATTTAATCCGAAAAATTTTCATCTAATTTTTTTTTCAGAATTATTTTTGTTATGTAAAATGGGTATCTTAATTTGTAAAATTAATTTTTTTTTACGTTTCTCTCATCTCTAATATTGTTCGAGGCACGCAACTGGATAGTTTTACGTGAAGCACTCTGTATATACAACGCACGTCGGTCTGTGGCTACATAGGCATCGACTCGTGCATACATACACGCGCGCATATACACACGCACACGCGCACGCGTATACCGGGTGGCCCGAAAGTGGCGTTGGTCTCGACGCGAGAGCCACTCGATCAATACGCCACGTTGCCTCCTGCGCCTCCACCCCCAGAAACCGTCGGTGCACCCCTTCCACGCCGCCCCTGTCTCTTCTCTTTCTCTTTCTCTCTTTCTCTCTTCCATCCTCTCTTCTATCCACCGGCTACCCCTCTGCAGCGTGGCCGACGTGTTCGCCCACCCCCGGGAAGAGGGACGATACGGTGGAAACGGGCTTTCGGCCGGCCGAAGACTCGGGAAGGAAATACTCCGCTCAGCAGAATTTTTCGACACACGCTTCTCGTGGACTATGCAGAAAAAATGGGGGGGAAAAAAACGATCCGGTCATTCGCGAGAATCTCTCTGGAAAGTAGCGTATTATTCCGCGAAATGCCACAGCCCGATTTTTCGGAAAATCGCGAGAGCGTAAATCTTTCCAAATAAAAAAATATAACGTGATATTCCCGAGGAAATTAATACTTATCGTTACGCGAGTCGTCCCGACTGCACCCTCTTCCGATCTTGGCCGTAAATGCGTTATTCGTATCGATAAGCGCTATCCTGATCTCGCACTCCCGCGTATCTGCACTTATCATGCGTCATGGAATGGATACGGTTAGCCGCTAAATAGATCGGCTACCCGCGGTGATCCGCGGAAATCCTCTCGGAATTTCGCCGGATTCTCGTGTTATTTTCGATACCGACTTTATTATAAGCTCCGCTCGGTGGTAGCGACGGCAGCTTATCGCGTGAAATAGAAACGGATCAAGTCCGTTCCTGGTCAGTTTTCCAGTTTGTCGCTGAGGGTCGGCTCTTCTGCTAGGCATAAACAAGGTTATAGAGTCATTAGGCAGTTATGGACCTGTTTTGTCGGCGGAGGCTTACATCGCGGAGAGAAGTCGACGCGCGTAGGCGTTTTCCTGTCGTGTTTATTTAATCGATTACCGTGGCCGTTGAATTTTACAGTGCCTACCGGGCGAACGGTGCCTCTTATACCCCGCACTCGTAAACTGTTACAGCGGCGATGTTCTATCATCGACATTACGATCCGATCGTTGTCGATCTACCGCGGGGATGTATGAATAGACGTAACTTAAGCGTTTGTCCCTGCTCGTCTTTATACAGTGAATATTTTTAACACGCCTTGTACACAATATTAGAAATTAGCGCTAGAAACCTAGAAACTGGAAACATTATCGAATGGAAATACGTTTGGAAGGTAACGACGTGTTTGCTGCTTTTTCCAAAGGAGTAATAATTACAGAAGGAGATGAAGCGCGAAACGACCTATAATTATCGTATAACGCGATATTTTATGAACGCTGTAAAGGTCATAAAGCGCGAAAATGTTCGTTTTTTTTTTTCACGCGCTCGTAAAGATCGACGCTATCCGGTTCATTTTGCTGAAACGAGGCGAGGCGACCGAGGAGCGAGCGGGACGAGAGGAGAGGGTGGGTGGTCGGGTGGTCTTCGGGATACAGGATACGGCACTGACCATGCGTGCGAAGGGTGTTTCCACCCTCCACGGACGAGGCCGCGGGAGCAGAAGGGGGACAGGGAGGGGGG
>VBVQ01002832.1:0-22402 GCA_011636635.1 Tetramorium simillimum
ACATATGCAGTGTAACAATATATACTATAACAAATGATTGATATTTCGACAAATTATTAATAATAATTTACAAATATTACATTTAAAGAATCTAATTTTTTTGGTGAAAATTTAAATAATCAATTACTTAAAAAAATTTATTAAATCTTAAAGTTTACTTGAGGAATTAAATTAAATTAAGTTTACATTAAGTTAAATCTATTTTTGGTTTTCTCCAAAAAATGAAATGTGATATTAATAAAAGAAGACGGAAACGAGCATCAATTCATACACATTTTGCAGCAATTTAATCTCATTTCCTTAATTTATTTAATTCGTATAATCTTATTCGTGTCAAGATATTAAAATTTGAAAATCTTAAATGATAATAATAAATGTAATATATCTTTTTCCATAAAAGCGAAGGCAGATTTATTTCTTTAAATAAACATTAGATTTAATAATTTTAAATAGAATGAATAAAATAATCAAATTTTCATTAAACATACGTATAATTTACATGTGATAATTAAAATTTATTTTTAACACTATATATGTATATTGCAGTATATTTAGGATTTAAATAGTGATATCTTCAGTTTTATAAAATTGAGTAAGAAGTTAATCTTAGAACAAATTTGGAAACGCGTAAAGTGTGTGATATTATCAATTTACCAAAAAGGTTGTTTAGGTCAGTGACGAAGCTCGAATTGGTAGGCAGCGACGCGTGTTGCTCGGTGTATCGCTTCATGTGTCATTCTTTCTTGAGACACGATTGCGACAAGTGTCGCTATTTTTTCGTACTGATAGTTAAGCTTTTGCGTGACGGAGTCGAGCATAGCGGTGCAATCTCATTTCGTATACTTATTATTGTGTTATTTCTTGACATGCGATCGCGGCAAGAATAGCAGAAGGAAAAACGATTTTCCTATATCACACAATATTTAGTTTTCAATTATTTAACGACTTACATCATGTATCCATTTATTTCGGAATGCATATTATATATTTCGTAGCGATAACGAATTGGATACTTTACTAGACGTTTGTTTTTATCGCATACGACATGCTACTGTTCGCATAAGGTCCCTACGTTATCATTCTCGCTCCGACTCTCTCAAGCCGGCAGACAACGGCGTGAACTACTCTGTGTTTTGTTAACCTTATTTTTCGAAGTGAAATCACGTGAAATCACGATAAGCGTTAATAGAAGATGCGATCATTCCTTATCAGCGATTATTAATTCTTATAATTATCTTTTTTTTTTAAGCATATCGAGGCAATCACTTATTGAAGAAAATCTATCGCGTGATTAATTTATTCGAAATCGAAATCAAAGCAAAATAGATGACGGAAAGATTATTTTATAATATTTAACGAACAGTAATTATTAAATGCAATTTACTCATTATTCAGACATCATCCATTTAGAAATATCACGAGTCTCGAGTGAATGGAAATTTCGTACTTTTTCCTTTCGTCATAATGTAATAAGGCACGTCGCGTTTGATTAACTTTGGGAATGCCGTACAAAGTATCGCGCAATCGTAATTATCCGCGTGTATTTTCGCGACTGTTGTATGAGTGCGACGAATTTGATGACTCTGGCATTCTGAGAGAAAGACGAGACCTAGGAGAGGCATCAGGCGACGGTTGAGCAATCATGGGTGATTTATTATTTCTCATATTTTTCATTTATTGTTTCATTTTTATCTCGCGGGAAGTAATTGTTTATAAATTTTTTATGTGTGTAACAATTTTTTGAAATTTTTATTATTTTGAGCGCTACTATAATTGGGATGTATAATATTTCTATTTTTTTTACAATTTAACGTATTTTCAATTCCGCTGTTGCGCTTCGTACTGAATGATAAATTATTTTATTCTGTGGTAATGGATTTGTGTGAAAATTGTATCGGAAATCCATGTAAATTGTTTATAAATATATGCATGTATCAGTACAAGCATGTAAGAATATTATAGTACTGTAGTATTAAAACAGCAAATTCATTGTTTTATAAAATGTATGGGCTAGATTATACTAGCCCATACATACTAGTAATATTTAACTTTGAGGAGTGTATAAATTATTCGTATGTTCGTACGTCTCAGCGTGTTACATTTCTTATTGAGCATTAATAAGAAATATGTAAAAATCTTCTTAAAAGTATTTAGCTATTCTCTAGCAATTATGGATTACTTATAATTATTTTATATCATTCTTCATTTTTTAAATAAAGACTCCTCCGCGATGGCATGTCAAGAGATAACATAAATAAAATAAAATTATTCAATTTTTAGAATTTTGAAATATGTAATAAATTTCAATTGTCTTAAAATAATTATTTTAATGGTTGCATTCGTAAACAATATATTTTGTGCTAGTGATAACATTGTATTAAAATAATTACAAACAAAAATGCACGAGGATACCGGATTTTATTTCATATTTAGGAATGTTGATGCAAATTTCGAGTTAATTCGTGGTCGTGAAAGTATACTATACAATACTATGTACGATTTTTGTGCGAAAAATTTGTGATAAAATTCTTTTTACACGAAGCAGTAACCCAGTTTCGTGTCTATAAATGCGTTTGCAAGTCATGCAAGAACGATCGCTTGCTTTACTGAGATATCAAGCGCGTTATTTATCTTTTTTTCTGCTTTCGTGAATCTTTTCTGCCTTTTCGTCATTCAATGTTTTGCACGAGAGTTATGAAATACGTCGATCGAGTATCGATGATGCAACAACGGAATATCAGATTTCTGAAAAATCAGATTTCCGTGTGCGGTAGTAGGTAGTAGGTAGTACACTCGGGTTTTTGCAACTCGCGAAGCAGAGACAACGTTGCGTCTCGCGAAACACCCAGCGTCCACGAGATCTCGTCCTCGATCGAGCAAGGCCAAGGATGTAGACAGCGCGACAACCGGAATACACGCATTTAAATGTTGCGTTCGATCCGCCTCATGCATTATTTAGTTTAGGTCGGCGACGCGTCCGTTTTGTGCAACGATCGGACTGTCGCGTCGCGTCGCGTCGACGCCGGAACTACGTACGGGACGCCATTCGGAAATAAACGTACGCGTATACATGCATGTACGTTTGCCGTATATGCGTACGTGTATCGCGCGCGCACGTGTGTCAACTAGGGTGGCCGCACGAGAATGCATTATAGATAGCCGGGTCCTCCATAGATCAGCTCGAATTCGCACTTCTGCGGTGACCGTTCGAATACATCCCGCTACATCCTACGACGACATACGTCGCGGGATCCGGAGCGTGCTGTGCTTTTAATCGAATGTAATTATGACGAACGGCGAGCGCAGTATGCCGAGAAATTGATTCGGTATTTCCTGATAATTCGATTCAATTCGCTTCGATCGTGCGTTTCCGCCGAAGCTCTGGCTTGTTCCAGGCCAAATTGAGCCTGATAGAGGAGATTATTAGAGGTCCGTCGCGAAACTGGCTCCGTTTATTGTTTTATCGAGGCACTTCGTTTCGCTTTTTCTAGGACAGCGGAAGAATCGCGATTCTCCTTTGTCCGTTATATACGTTTCGTGCATTGGTAAAGTTGGCGAAATCCCGAATCGAATTTCGGCTAGATGTTTTCATTTTATTATTAGCGAACCTCAATATGGATGATATCGGTACGTACGTACCAATACGTATGTATGTCGTCCGTACGGTGACTGACGGAGACTCCGATTTACAAATTACAAGCTCTCGCGGGGTACATGACCGAGTAAAGTCGGACAGGGAGCGCCGCTAGCTTTTCAGGGCCCTGTCGTTGAATTCAATCTAAAGTTCGGCGGAGTCGTAAGAATTCCGCCGCAACTCATTTCCCGTTCTTCGCATACCTATATCCACGCGGACGGGGACAACGTCAAAATTGCTGCGTAAAACTGATCCCGAGTCAGATTCCATCGAGTGCTCGAGGAGAGGTGTCGTACAAGAACAACCGACTACCCCGGAACACTCGCTCACTTTGAACTTTTCAGCGAGTTGTAGAATACCGATCGAACAAAAAAAGAGACGAGCTTGGAAGCAGTCGCGAGCGGCGGGGAAAGGGGAGGGGGGGAGGGAGAAGAAGGAATGAGGTGGATTGAGAAGGGAACGGTAAAGGAGGAGAGCGCAGATAAAAAGTTTTATTCTCTTCTCGAAAGTGGCATCGAGTTAATTGGTAGATTAAACATGGTCGAGTCTGCTCGAGCGGGAAACTTCGCCGATTGAGCCGATATTGTCAACACGAGTTTAGTTCTTGCTGCGCGCGAAATTAGGCCACGCTCTTTGTAAGATCCTCGTATTCCCTGCATTATAAAAATAAGGCAGGGCTCTATTTAATCACGCGAAATATTTTTACATTCCCTCTTCTCGCCGAGATATGAAACTAAGTTTCCCTTGCACGCTACAATATCGTGTTTCATGACGCGCTATATTTCTCACGTGGAGTTTATCAAAGTGATAATCTTCCTCAAGAAAAATGTATTATAAAACGGTGCACGCTTCCGCGATTTTTAACGTCGCGTATACCTCATTCAATTTCGTTCCGACTATACACAGCATGTAATGTTAATAGCAATAAATTTTTTTTAATCTCTGGAAAACGATCTTTTCTCGGTTAACGAAAATGTATGGTCGGTTTGCATAAATGATAAAAATGGAACGCGAACAGTTGGAATTATTACGCAAATACGCGACTTTTTCGCCCTTTTGTGCTCCGCGTGCAACGTGATCCAAGTTCGAATCCAAGCGAAGAAACTATTCATCGTACTAGTCGCTGACAATTCGTCACGCCGAAGAGAGGGCGGTGAAGGAGCCTCACGAGGGGCCTTTATTGTTGGGTGTCGTATATGGTGAGAAATAGCTTGAACGAGTTCACGCCGTGCTTTTTTTCGGCCGTGCTCTTAAGGGAGGGGGTTGAGGACCCTCTCCTCCTGTTTCTCTCCATCGTCGACACGGTATATTCGAAACCCGGCCCTCTTTCTGGAGTGCTTATTAATTCGGCACACTCTCACCTCCCGTCGAGCAATAAGCGTAAAACGCCAATTCATATTCCCTGCCTTATATACCCGTTGCATGGGACAAAAGTGCGCCTGGCCTGCAAAGGGAAATGTATGGGGCGTAGCCTAACCCTTTGATCCTTGCCACGTTGTGTGAATGTACGCGCGCGCGCGTGTGTGTGTGTAGGTGCGCGCATACGTTTAAGAGACGTCGCAGTGCGGCGCGAAACCGACATTATTTTCACCTTAGCCGATCGTTCCCTGATGCCGTCGCGTCGATTCATTCAGCGCGACTTAATAAGGCCACGAGGAGGCGAGCGAGAGCCGGAGAACAAGGGAGAACTTCTTTCCTCGATAAAAATTCCAACGCGTCGATGGATAATAGTCTATCTATACGCGGTGCAAAAAATTTTTCGCCCGGATTCCGGATCGCGTATCCAAGGCCACTGTCGCCCCTCGACGAATCGGAGGAAGGGACTCTCATTCGAGTGGATTTCCTACGAGATAACTCTCATCAAACGCCCATTATCAGGAAGCTCCTAGTTCACGAGCTCTCAAAGACCAATCCGATATCGCGGTCGGCTGTGATAAGAAGATCGCTTCGTTGCGCGATTCCGAGAGCGTGAAAGAGAATGAGTCACGATAGAGAGTAGCGAAAAGAAAGAGACAGCGAGCGTGCAAGAGAGAGAGAGAGAGAGAGAGAGAGAAGAATGTAAGAGAAATGGGGGAAGCTGCAGAGGAAGCTACAGGATGATCGTACGGGGAGAGATGGTCTGATCGAATCTCGTTAGTTTCGCGTCCTCTCTAATTGGTGCATCGATTATACCAATTATCGTTTCCTACTCGAGAGATTAGCTAATTGCGAGTGTCTCCCTTACCATCTCACTCTTTGGTCCCCATTGGCACGGCCGACATTGTCGATGCATACCTCATACGTGCGTGTGCAACTGCATCGGCCATTGAACGTAACGTGCAACGGCGTACGGTGTCAGTACCTCGAGAGAACGAGAGGCGCGTGAAGCGCTTTTTTGTGGACCGGAGTAGAGAGTGAACGCATTGTGAGCGCGAGGTATTCATTCATTGGTATCAGGTAACTCGGCTGAAGCCTCTGGACCTTGTTCCTGGAGTCAGTACGGGGGTTCGGTCGATGGAAATACTTCTTTTCTCGACAATGTTGATGGCGCCACGCTAGAAAAAAAACAGTATATTTAAAAAGAAAAACGATTTAAAAAATTGATTCATTTATCTTCTTGAGAACAGAGGATAGTTTTTTATCAATCTGTCTTTACGTATAGTGCGTTGTTTCTTTTCTTTGCTATCATTGGGTTTATATTAAATATCTTCTTAAAATCTTTTCCAAGATAATACCGTTGGCAGAAATCGGGAGATGTAAAACAAATATCAAAAGTCGTTATTTTTTTAGCTAGAAAAATATCTCAGATATCTTGAGTTTTTTTATGTTTATTGTTTTTTTTTATTTTATTAACATTTTATTAAAAATTAAAAATAAAATGTTTTATATACATTTTCTACATTTAAACCGGGACATTTTGTATACATTTGAAGTCTATGTTTTCGTATGCTTACAGTCGAGCACAGTGAACCGGTTTAGTCGTTTGTAGTGGTCCACAACCTACAGGTAGTTAACCGCGCATAGCCCACGCGGTTTTTTTTTCATCTTGCAACTGTTCGATGCCACTGGCGATAGTGCAACTCGCTACATAAGGAGTATAGCTTGTATCGTACTAACTTTTGCACGCGTGGGCGTTCATTATTACAGATACTACCTTCTGAATTTTTAAACTTATTTTATGACATGTATATGAAAGGAAGCGATATACACGTATGATACTTACGAGCTTATTTAGTCCGAAAACATTAATTTTCGTATAGAAAATTGTAACTTCGCTGTAGTGACATCTTTGTATAAATCATGTAGCTTCTTTTTTATTTTATTATTTTATTATTTTCTCAACTTATAATATCAATAGCTATCATGAATTTTCGTAATGTTATCTGAGAGTAGAACGATCAAGAAACCTTGACCCGTTGATAATTGATTTTTGAATGAAACGTGATACGAAATCTCCCGCCAAGAGTAAACCATATACTACCTGTCGGCGAGAGTTTCCAAAGTAGCTCTCTTGTATCGTCTCTGCCTTAGCGCTGCAGGTCATTAACTCTCGATCGTGCAAACTTCTCGAGCATAATGATCTCACCCAGAGCTGCAAGATCCGGTTACCTCCCTGCCCATATTGTTTTCCAAATCCGTTTGCAATTCGTGGAAGCACCGCTGCTCTTTACAATGTTTCTTCGACGGTGTTCTTTGCTCTTTCGGGCGGGCTCGAATTACGTTGTGATATCCGCTAATATTCGCCATAACGTTCTCGAATGAATTTAGCTAATACGAAGTATATGCTCGAACGGATCCGCTAGTTTTGCGTGGAGGGCTCCGTTTTAAAAAGGGCCGGTCGATATGCGCGTCGTGTTTGATCTGCCCGCTATTCCGCGTGTTTTGCACGAAACGCTGTTATTTCTCATTTGTGCCAGTTGTGAGTTTGCAAAGGCGGGTTCGTATTAATTACCGATTGCCGTTGGCCTTTATTGTTGCCCAATATTTACTCCTCGCTCGATATCGAGCGCGGAGCGTCCATGGAGTTGTCCGGCCCGGCTCTGTGTACTTGTACTTTTGTGTTTGTGGGGCTAACGGGCGAATCCGAGAGCAGGGTTTCGGAGATCGAAGGATTGGCGGCCCGGTAACCGTAGAAAGGGTGGTTACATGCGATTTTACGAGTCGACGGGAGAAGGCTTTGTTCTATTCTCGTGCGAAGCCCTCCCTCGCGTGTCCCGAATTGCCGAAGGCTACTGAAATACGTTCGGAAGCTGCCAGACCGCTCAGAATCTATCCACACTCGCGTGAAAGCCGCCGATTTCCCATGCCAGACACAATTTCTAAACACTGCTAACCCGACAGTTAACCCGTAACGCATATGTTATATGGAAAAACATCGAATTCCCTATCGATTATACTATATATTGATCATTACTGTTGACTTCTTTTATTTCTACTTGTTTCATAATTAAAGATCTACAAGTTACAAGATGATAAGAAATCGCGCTCAACGGAAGTATTCAAAATTATCGCTGCATCTTATTTATAAGACATTAGCTTTGTAGCAGTCCTAGTTTATTAATCTGATGCGCACAATTGCTGATTGTTCAGCAGCAACGTAATCCATGTCTATTATCAACGCATATAATAATAATAAATGTTTGATGACCACGTACATTGGTTTTTTTTTCTTCTCGCGAGATCGAAGTCCCGGATAATGAACGTGCGTATTGATCGGCGTCGATCCAGCGTGGCTGTATACCGGCGGCGGCGTCGAGAAACTCGAGTTCCAATTGAATAGTTTCTTTAACCAAAAACCACCGAACTTTCTCATTATGCCGAGTTGTTAGCTCGCAGTTCGGGCCGAGTTTGGCTTAGCCAATGAGGCCATTCCGAGCGTAGTTCTCCCCTGCGCCGCCGCGAACCCCCTCGGTTCCTTCAGCGCGATCTGCTCGGGATAACAGAAGCTGCTTACAACTTTTCTGTGTGCTACTTTAAAACTGAATCGTGTGCGATGCATACAGGTGCACATGGTCGGCCGTGCACACGTTCGTGCGCACGGCTTTACTCGCGCTCGTTCCGGAATCCGCGCAACGGAGGGCAGTTCTTTCCCTCCCTCCCCTACCTCTCTTTCTCTCTCAAACCGTGCTCGATGGATTATCAGGAAAGTTTCCGACCACCAGCCGATAGGTTGGTTTAAACGAATCGCCGATGTCTTTAAGCTCTAAATCGGAGGACAAGAGCGAGCGCGCACATTAAAGTTTGCGCAGCTTAATACCATACGCTCCGTTAAACTTGGTCTGCGAATGCACGCGCGCGAGTGTTCGCTTATCCGCTACCCGAAGGGAGAGACGCGCGGAATTGCTTTCGTGATCGTGCAAGAACGCGGAATACAGATGTCCCGCTAATTGGGTTGCGGTGCCGGCGACGAAGATAACTATCGCCGACCGGGGCGTAGACATCGATTATCGAGTTTAAGCGATCGAGTTCCTTTGCCTGTTTCGTCTCGCTCGGCTAGCCGCTTCGACGGGAACGGGTTAAAAGATACGAGATCGAGCGAGTCGCCCGCGGACGGCGAAAGCGGGGAAGGGGATAGATAAATGGCAAGATAGGTCATAAAGTCTCGAGAAATAATTAGCGCGTTTGAGGATTGAAGACTCCGAGACTCTGTTGCCTTTGATCTCGTGACGGATCGATCGCATTGTGCACCGAGCGCGACCGGACTCACCGGTGCTCCGCTAATATGGTAATTCTCAAGCGTCTTTAAGCGCTTTAAGCTTTGGGATGCTAAACACCCGGTACTCCACGGATTCACGGTAGTGACCTACAAAGGTTCCGCTTCGGCTTTAACGGTGGAATATTACGCGAGATCGCCGCGAATTGAACATAAAGCTGCCAGCAGTTCATTCTGAATATCCGAGGATATTCGATAGTATTCCGCGGATTTTGCTTCAGATGCGTTTAATAAGTATCAAAACAACTTAATTTACATTGCCTTTTAATGTTATTCTCATTAGAATAATAACGAGTTGTGGAAAAGAGAGTGTATAATATAATAATGTAGATATGTTTGTAATAATAATGAAAATATATGTAAATCTTTTCTTACCTGAGGGAAGAAACTTTGGAAAATTGTTGAACAAATATTTACTCTGCTATTATAGCATGAATAATAATCGCATTACTTTTAAAACTAGATGTAATGCATATGATTATTAATTAATTATATATTAGTAATTTTATACATGTTTAATTAAATGGTATATGTTTAATTTAAACCAGTGTTTGCATTGTTGGTATAAAATTACATGTTTAATTAACATGACCAGAGCTACCAATGTGCATATGCGGTGCATGAAAAAGTACACAGCGTAAAATAAATTATACAAAGTTTTCCATAAAAACATGATCTTTTTTAAATAACATGTTTTATTATTAAAAAACTCAAAAATTAAAAATGAAAAAGATTTTTAAATGTTAAAGTTAGTTTGAAAAAAAAAAAGATAAATAGATATTCATTATTTAACCGGTTATCAAGTATCATTAGATTCAATGGATTGAGTTTGTATAAAAATCCATTGACACTTCCTGGATGTTCTTTAGAGCGTAATATGTAACATGCATATTAGCAAGCTTATCCGCAGATTAGTTATCGTAAAATATAAAGCTGCGAAAATGTCGCAACATTATTATATATCCACTACATTATTAAACGTAGTTGACAATTTTGCCAGCGCCACCGGTCTGATAAAACGAGCGTGTTAAATCGATACGGCGCATCGGATCGTAGATAATTCCATGTTGTTACGCGGAAGCGTGCTAAAGAGACGATCATGTTCGGAGGAGAGTCGCTCCAAAAAATGTCTATCATGGCGGGCGTAATACCGGTTGGATGGCAATGCCTAGTTAGATTACAGGCCCACGCCCAACCCCGCCGTCATCTTGTCGGCGTATCGCCTGTCGTTTCCTTCCTTTTTATAATTACATCGGCCGCGCTTCGGCTTGTCTCCGGCGTGAACAAGATATTGGATACAGTCGGGGGTGGGAGATTAAAACCAGTGACAAACACGGAAACGCAGCAGGGGGAGCATCAACATCCTTCTTCCCCTCGGCATCTCCTTTTCCGGCTCGCTCTCGCGCGCGCAAGTTCTCGTTACTCATCTAAAGTAACTTTCGCGCGCTACGCACTCTGGTCTACCGCGCAAAACAGATAAGAAACAGAAGTTTTGCCTGTGATCTCGTGCCGTCGTGCGGAGGGAATCGAAGGGAGAGATTGCCGGCGAGGGAGAAAGAGGAGGGGAAAAGATGCGGGAGGAAAGCAGGAAAGTCAATTGCGGAACTTGTGTAAGGAGCGCCACGCACCTTCTTCGTTGACTTAATCTTTCTTCGGTTCTCTCTTTACCTTTCCCGCGCCTTAATCCGTGAGGATATCGGGAAAATTTTACTATCGTCGTAGCAACAATCGACCAAGTGTATAGTTACACATTTGCCATCTAATTATATCACTGATGGTATGCAAATGAAATCCATAATGATGATCTCTCTAGTTTTGATGTTTCAAATAATATTGTAGTTATTACCTGCAGTACCGTTGGAATATTAACATTTACGCTTATACTGGGCGTAATATATATCGTTATTACAACCCTCCCCCCTACTCTCGATCACATATTATTAAACCATTAAATCCCATTGGGTTAATGTGCCCTAGCCATTCTATGAAAAAGTGTTGAAAGCATTAATATTCATCGTCTGATGCGATAATCGAATAGCAATGAAACGAGAAAATTAGGATTCTTCGAAGATTTATCGTAGCGTAAAAAGGGAAATTGGCTTAACTAAAAAAAAAGTGGGGTTTTAAACTCTAGACTATTATCTTTTTTTTTTTCCATCGTCAGAGAGTGATCTTTCTACCGTAAATCCCGCAATTTCGATTTATACGAAAGAAGCTGAGTTTATGAGCCGGGATCGAACTCGTGCGTTCTCATTCGCATCTGCTCCTTTACGATGTCACGCTTCACGAGATTGGCGAGTATTTTGCTTCAACTTTGAATGCGCGGTATAAACGAAGCGACGAATGCTGTTTTTTTTCTTTTTCGGAAACTACAGTCAATCCCCCGATGAAAAGCCACGCACGCGCCGAACTTGATTATATTTCCCATCCATATCTGGAATTCATGAAAGCAAACACAAAATCAGCGTTTAAAATCAACGTTTTCAACTCGCGCGATGTATAGGCGTACTTCGAAAAATTTGTCAGGTTCGTAAAATACGCTTTCGTATATTTTTGAGACTGAAAAGAAAAACAAAGCTTTTGACAGATTGCGGTCTTCGATTCTCGATTTCGGTGGCAATCACTGCGAAATATTTTCCATATGTCACTTGACGCACGCTTTCTTTTGTCTGCTTTTAATCATGTAGCTCTTTTTCTTTTTATATCGTATTTTTCACGTATTCTTCCCTATACTGACCAATTATGAGTATATAATTACGCATAATACAAACGCACGTTCTCTTTGCCAAATTCTTTCTTTGTATTGTCACCCCGCGAAAACGGAGTTTTACGATGGGGAACTAGTATATCGTCGGCTTCGTAATCTGTCTGGTGTGTCTCGCTCGATTTAGCAGGTCCGGCAATTACTGCCAGCCGTAACGTCGACGAAACTCTGCGTTTTATAGCCGATGCTGGTTCACCTCGTTGCTGCGAAACTACCTGCTTTTGACGTTTCAATGACAGCATGAACGTCGAGAACGAATGTTCGCTAGGCAACGCCGTGGGTTTTTGGGATGGTCCGCTCGCTGGTTGAAGGGAGCGACGTTAATCTCCAATGTCAAGGTAGCGAATCAGATCTGAAACTGGGTTCCCCTTGCTCGATCCCTTTCAGATAGACCCTGCTTTATCGTGCTACTCAGTAAGGTCGTTTTTGGCTTCGACGTTACATATGTTGCGAAGAATAATATGGTAATTTTGATTTTTAATTTCATTTATTTTCATTTATTTATTTCATTTATTTCATTTAATTTCATTTATTCGAAATATTTTTAGTTATTTTGTGTTTTATATATACAGAATCAGAAGATTCAGATTATTTTCTATTTTATTAATCTAAAACGAGTATTATTTAGTAATAACGCAATATATAATGTTATGCGTATAAAGTTTTATTTTTCACAAAGACTTAAATTGCATAAAAATGTCTCAAGAAATCCACGAAAAATTATTCAGGGCATTCGTTTCTGGATAAATTTTCGTTCGCGCCAATAGCGACGGCGAAATTAATTGTATTTTCCATTCTTCTCGATGCGCGACTCGAGTGATTCGGGTTTCTCGAACTGTACGAAAATTTTCAATATTTCTTCCGTGGAACGATCAAAAACTTCTCGCTCGTCCAAAAAGTCATCCGGTGCGCCACGTAGATTGTACGATCGCGCGCAAAAGCCGCGGCACTTTGTCAACAGCAGCGCGAGAGAAGAGCCTTTCCTCGAGAATGCTCGAGCAACCAGTCGGTACGTTATCCTTGCGCCGAGTATCGCCGGCACCGCCAGACGTAAAGGATAACGTACAGCGTCGTAAGAAAGTCGATTTGGCGATGTGTTACACGTGGCCACCCTCTCAGGCTCTAGATTCCGCGCCAACGCGTCCTCGGGAGGGAAAAACGTGCCGAATAATGCAATGCATAATGCACGGCGTAACATAGAGTCTCGCAGCGCTGAGCCCTCCTCCGAAATGAAAAGATGATACGAGGAGAGAGAGAAAGAGAGAGGACCGTCGAAATAATCTGGCTGGAGGCCCAGCTGGCCCGTGTGGACTTAATAAATTGAGAATGTCGCTCGTTCCCTTTAAAAGAAAAATATCGCACGGCCCCTTTAAGGTCCCACCCTCTCTTCGCTGATTCTCCCTCCCTCGAGCCTCTCGGACCCCCGCGAAAACGTGGTTATCCATCGATTCGACGTCGAGTGCCGATTGCGAATGAAAAATCGTGCTCCGTAGCTTTCAACTCGATGTGTCGAGCCACTCGAGCGACGATTTCTACGCGCTCGATTAACCGAGTCTCCTGCGCGCGCGGATATCAATTTCCGGCTGCCTGGTGGACGAACACCTTTATTCCTATTTCTACCCGCCCTTAAAGGGAGTTCTTGCGAAGAACTTTATCCGCGTTTTTATTTTATCCCTGCGCGTAACGCGCGCGTCTTCTTCAACGCGTGGATTTGCATTTCAACGACGGGCTCGGTGCGTGAAGGAAATGAACCTCGTGACGATGTATTTCGAATTTAATGCCCCGCTCGCACGGGAATAATATCGCTAAAGCGATTTTAAGAGCACCTACGCGTTAACCGGGGGAATTATTAGTCTACTTTCGCGCCATGAAATTTCCCGATGTAATTGAATAGTGAAATTTGTGTCGGGCGGTTTGCGCTTAAGCGAATTTGTTCGCCATGTTGGGGGACAGGTATACGTTGTACGTTGTATAATATCTGGGATCATACCGCCGATTACGACGGAACATCGTTACGCTGTATACGGCCGATGTATGTAGGCTCCTCGTCATTTCCGCGAACGTTTGCAGGAGGCCATATAAATAGAACCTTTTGCCAACTTTTCTCCGCCGCAGCATATAATTACACTTCAGGTAGATTAGAATTTCACGATCGACGCACGCGGCCGCCCATAAAGGAGCCGATGCTCGGAGCGAGATCTCTCCGTCGCTCTCGCTCTCGCTCGGGCACGTGCGTGACTTCTCGTCTCGCGTGATATTCCGTGGGTGTACAGCACGCGTTGGCATAACCGCTGGCACGCAAGGCGGCTACGAAAGGTTACGTTTACCTACGGTTAGCCCGCGGTACTATGTCCTTCTTCGTCTTCTCCTGCTACCTCCGCATATTCTCTCTCTCTCTCTCTCTCTCTCTCTCCCTCTTCTGACAATAGGATTGGTCGATCGTTTAGGTACGTCGTCGGCGTTACTCGGCCCTGAAAGCGTGTCACGTCGCTCGGCACAATCGACCGAATCGCAGTGGACATTGCACACGACACAGGGTGTTAATATGGAGATGATAAAAATAAGTCGGCGTAATGTACGACCGCGTAAAACTATAATGGTTCGTACATGCGACCCTTGCCGGTTGCATGAGTAACAAATCGCGAATTCGTTTTCGCTACCTCCTTACTTCTCTTTCTCCTTTTGCTTCTTCTTTCAAACCCCTTCCGATCGCAGAAGCACGCGATATCCTCGTCGTCTTCGTTCTGTCACGGTATTCTCGTATGTATATACACTGTTGTGTACGTACGAGATGGGCATCAACGTGCCCCGCGTGGCGGTTGCCTAACGATGTTTGAGAGGATCGGCAAGGTCGATCGTTTAAAGTCGATTATGCTCGGGGACTATCGAGAGGAGCTAGCCTTGGTCACTGTCCAGCTCGATCTCTGACTACGAAACGTCCTCGTTATCCGCGGCTTCTTCGTCGTTCGTTGATGCGAAGTCATTGAAAGAACCGCTTGAATATGTACCGGGAAAAATGGCTTTGCGGTATCGGATTGAAATGTTCGTGTTGCGATTTGAAAAGCTTGGTCATGTTAAATGCAACTGCTTAATCGTTTGTATCAATATAGATAAAATTAAATTGAAATATTTTTGTATCCAAAGTAACAAGGTAATCTCGTTTGTTTCTGGTAAAATTACTTATAGTAGTTTGATATTGTTGCACACGTAGCGATACAAATCTCAACCTAATGTGTATTTCCGTCGCGCACAACCGCAAAGTCCATTGTTCCGTCAATAGGGTGCCTGCCTCTGCCTCAAAGTAAAGGTACTGTGAAATCGTAGAAAAAAAGGATCTCGAGGAAAAGCGACAAGGGAGCTCCCCTCTATTTACAAGAGAGATCCTCCGCACATCGGGGACCAGATATTAAATTTCAATCGATACAGCATCCGCTGCTCGCCTTTTCTTTGGTCGCGCACCCTCCCTCGCGAAGAAGATACATGTTTGATAGGAAATTAAGGGTGGCAAGATAAACACCCACCAGGAACGCACGGAATAAATATCAGAGCGATCGTAGAAACGAGAATACAAAATAAAATTGTATTTGCTGAATAGGAAACCCTGAAAACATTATGCGAATCTGTGTCATATATTATTGAAAATCATATATGAAAGTAGTTTTTAATGTATGCTTTCTGTTAAGTTAGAAAAGTGGAATGTATATATTTTTTTCTATCAGAAACACATACGTGTATATGATTTCGCGTAAATATCTGTCGCGTTCTAACATTTTCATGAACATTTTTCGCAAAACGAGCGCCATCCAATTCATAGCATCGATAAGATGAAGTAAATATGTATGCACATATATAAATATACTTCTACAGAAATATTTATGCGAATCTTGTATATCTGTTTGCTACTACCGTGATATTCCACCAATATTTTCGATCGTTCTGTCATGCTATATCACGTTGTGCTATATCATAGTTCATATATACATATATGCATTACATTTCCTGTTTTGATAAGTAATAGTAATAGTGACAAGTAATAGTAATAGAAATAAAAGTTATTTTTATCTTAATTTTATTACGAATATTTGATATTTATTTTCACACATATTTTTTGAATTTTATGAATTAGAATCTTAAAAGGATAAAATTGACTGCAATTCATTATCTATTTAGCTCTTTAGTGTTTGTCAGCCCTTGTTTGCCCGCGTGAAATATAGGAAAAATTCTAATTTTACGTAATCTCGGTCTGGTTCATTTCCTGATATCGATTCTCGGATTTAATGTCAGTTTTATTCGAGAGTTTCACAAAGACTAATAACTCGAAGTAGAAGTCGGTTTCACGGCGCTTCGGCGAGTGGAGTAGTAATATACTCACTGGTCGAAGTAAAGCGAGATTCGGTGGCTTTCGCGGATGGGGTAGTAGCGGTATCCTAGTATACGAAGTAAAATTGCGGCGAAACTTTGTTACTCTTGGCTTTCCATTAACCGTGTCGCCGCGGGAGGGAACTCTGGGATACCGATTACTGAATGGAAATCGAGAAATTAATGCGTGGTACGTGCGGTTAAGAAATTATGATACTTGCATATTTACGTGATACTTGGGGCGCGGTGTCTATCCATTTGCTACGTCATTGCACTATTTCTGGTTTTTGGAGATTTAACAGCTTTACAGTGTTTTACTGGTCGACATCAGTTTTATATTTCATCAAACTCGATATCGCGCTGTGCGGTTTTGCGGTCGTCTGTCCGTCGTTGCCACGCTCGTGGAATATAATGCGCAAGAATAGTAACAATGTGAGGTTGACATTTTTGCACAGAATTTTAAGAGCAGAAAATGGTAGGGCTGATGTTTAAATTCTGATGAGGATATAAAATACGTAGGATTTTTCGACTGTGCAAAATCTGTAAGTCTGTATTTTGCGTTTAAATATTTCGAGATACATTTGCAACTGAAAGGACAGTCGCTTTTACCGCGACACTCGCTGGCAATAAATCGACACTTTCGTCTTATAAAAGAGATTAAATGGAAATATATGCAAAATTTATGTCCTCCGTATACAATCTCTGGGAACGGTTTACCTAATGACATTACGACGCGTCAGTTGTGAATTATTTCCTTCTACCCCGCGAGTAAATGGTAATTTCGTACGAAGTATCGCACTTCATTCCGTCAAGCTTTAATTATAATACTCGTATCAAACAAAACCTGAATTCGGGGCTTTACAAAATGACAATACTATTGCGAGATTACTTACGTCATTTTTTATTGATGACGCAAGTCATTGCGGGCTCGAATTGCGACTCGCGAAAAATGTATCGTCGTTCTGTTGCGACGGCGTTACGCTCGATCCACGATAACCCCTCGTCTGCGTTCACCCTCACGCCATCAGGCTTACATACCACCCTTACACATAACTCGAACGTCCTGCGGACACGGTGATGCATGAAAGCATCGAATGCGATAACTTACGTCACTTTAGAAGAGGGAGAGATTCTGGAAGATAAAGAAACCGTTTCAGTAACCTTGTTTGGGCATTTTGTGTTATACGGCACAACGAATGTCATTCATTTTACATTACAAAGCTTTCGCGAATGTAATGAAAATATGTGTAATGTTATTTTATTATTAATTGTTTTATTATACTTTTTTCTGCAAATATATAGACGTTATTTTTAATTTGCTAATGATAGCGACATTGTTAGTTGCTGGATCGTGATAACACTTACGTATCTTTCGTTGGCTATACGATATTGGATATACTCTCATTCGTGGAGAGAACGTACGACGTATAGGCGGATAGACACCCTCGGGAACCACTCGAGCTCCCTTCCCGGATGCACCCTTATTTTACATGGAGCCCCCGAGGCTTAATCAATAACGAATGCATCACACATGAAGTTTTCGTGCTTGTTATTTAATTTGGAGCTTAAGGGAAAGTCAGAGTCGACTGTCGGTATCCTGGCTGACAGTTGACTTTTTATAGATTACATATACAAGAAGTTTTATAATTATATATGTTTCTTCTAGAAGAGTTGTATTAGAGTAGGAATGCAATTCTGAAAAATGAGAGAGAGAGAGAGAGAGAGGGGGGAAGAGGGTTGGTAACTTTTTCTTTCCAATTTGCATATGTAAGCAAACGTGAAATAGTGTCATGATGGCAAAGCGCAGTGTGGAAAATAAGAAACCGTAAAATTGCTTTATGAAATAGCTCTGATTTTTCTCGTCACGGGTGTATTCGTTGTGGTATCTGTTGATTCTTGATAAACATCTAGCGCAATAAATATCCCTTCTATTAATGTAAATTGGACCGTGATGCGGTACGTATAGTCTTAAGTCCCTTAATCACGTAGATAGATTTCGAGATGTGAGTGAACCATTTGCGAATGGAGGTTCCAGGAAAGGCTCCATTTACATGAGTAAATATTCGTGCCGGTATATAGCGCGGCGTTCTCTGCAGACTGCATTCCGGAGTTGCCCTTTAATTAGTACGTCACGTCCGGGGAGGGCTAACTTCCAGATCGGTCCGATCGGTACGTGCGCGGTTTAAATTCGTTGGCCGGCTGTTGGAAAGGACTTATAGCTCGTTAATTAGTTCGCGTTCGTTATGTTAACACGATAAGACGCTGACTGTTTGATTCGAAATCTGGATGCATGTTGCGGAACTCATTGCACGCTGAAATATGTGAATTTAAACTGAGAATTATCAGGTTTCGCAGTAGAATATTACAACATTATACCTACATGTTATATTATACCAAAATTATGTTATTTTAGAAGCTAAATCATATGTAATACAATATATATATATAGATTTCAGTAGAAAATTTGTTTCATATACAGAAAACTATTTTAATTATCCAATTTCTCAGTGTTTTTAATTACCTTAGTGATAGCTTAATAAATTGAATAAAAGAGAATTATCCAAGTGATAACTTTTGTCTTTCGAAAAACATAAATCTAATATAAATCACAATATATAACGATATAAATTTGCTCGTCGCGTCTCGTATAAATCACAATGCACAATGGCTAAGCTGATGATATATTAAAAATCGCTGAAATGATTTTAGAAAAAATAATAGCTGATACTAGCATAATGCGATTCCGTTTTATAAAGTGTGCCCCGGATTGGAGAATCGATAACGACGTCGTTAGAGACGCTGCCGCGGTGACGAGCACAGACGAGCGACGCTTTCAATCGACCCCTGATGGTCGCCGAAGTGAAAACGCGAATTAACTTTCGCCGCGGTTGACCCATCTATCTCGTACGCTACATTAGGTACCACCCCTTCGTGTCATGTGGTTTTTCATCCTTTGAATATTGTGTAATGATGGTTGACACCGATGCCGAAGATGTCTTTGCAGACGGTTCTTGTTGCAGCGAACCGAAGATCGTTCGCAAAAATATATTCCCCGCTGCGACGAACATGTGCGTCAAATTACCTCATCTCGCAGTAATGCTTATCAAAGGATGGAACAAAAACGTAATACACAAGCTGCCGAGGGAAAGTAAATTAGTATCACGTGAGCTCGCAATTTTGTTACACCAAATGAATACTTTTAAGATCGATTTTTTCAAGGATTTAAAAATGTCTTATTAATACGAATTTTATATTTATTATATAATTACTCTAATTTTGTTCTGTTCCCTGTAATCCCTCGCGATTTGAAGTTTTTTTTACACACTGAGCTTTATTCTACATTTTAAAATCGTCGCATCCACGGAAACAACCCTATGATTTTTATAACAAGCACATCATTCGGTTCAGTGGTTCAACCAACAGTTTCTGAATTCAATTCTCAATTCTGACCTCGGTTGAAATCGGGGGACATAAACGTCCCGACACCTAAAATAAAACCGCACGGACGCGTGAGATTTCTAACGAACGGTAATTTTTATTCTCCGTGTATATGAGGCTAACGCGGCGCGCAAATTCGCTCGGATCCCGCCGAGCGAGATAGAGACATCCATTCCGCGCGTTTCCCGATTTAGATTCCGTTGCCTTTTACATATGGAACGCGAATTGCAAATGCTCGCGCAACAATCACGCGCCTCCGCCCTTCCGTCGAGACGGGGTCCCGCGTCTCGAATCGTCTTCGCATCCGTTTCTTTCGCTTCCGCGCGTGTTCTCATCATCGAGAAAGAAAACTCGTTCCGTTGACGTACGGCGGTTGCATTCCTCGCCATCCCGCGTCTTCTTGCGAGTTCCGCGTGCCCTCGTTTCAACGTAGGAAACTGGATGCTACTAATGGCAGGCGGTAACGGGAGGGGAGGCGATGGAAGGCGTCGGAGATGCGGGTCATATAAACAGTATGGTAATAAAGATGGCACCGCTTATGGCATAATTATGGTAATTCGTTAATAAAGACTCTCAGCAACTTTTGCCTCCGTTGAACGCCTGTTTCGTTCTCCGTTTACTTTCTTCACGGATAAGCTTCGGGGGCTGCTAACAAGTCCAGATGGATTGGTCCGCGCGTTTTGAAGGAACCGGGTTATAAGACTGCCACCGTCGCTAAATAGCGACGTAAACAGGTCGAGTGCGCGACTATAGGGTGACTGGATGAACAGTCAGATTAAGGACGACGATACCGCCTTATCGGGATACCGTTAAAAACTAGTTAGGCGATATGAGCTCGACGCTAATATAAATTCTACCGAGAATCGCCGGATTCTTAGGTGGTTCTGCGCCGTTTACGGGGTAATGGGACGGGCGAACGCTCACCGGCTGAGAGAATTCGCGATTAGCTTCGACAAAATCTTTTCAATTCGCTCTGTTCAACGAAAAGGCTTCTAAATGACTTGATCTAGACGTCTTTGTAATTTTTTCGTTTGCACACTTTTCCACGGGAGTTCGACTAATGCGATTTGTCTCGTAGTCGAACGCACGGAAACCGTCGGCGGATAAAGACGAGAGTGCGAAGGGGTTACAGGGATGGGAAGACGTGAGTTTCTCCGGGTCATTCTACGCAGGACACGCCATTAATTTTTCATCGGTCCTAGGAAAACAGAATCGATAATGTTCCCCACCCGCGGGATGCGGTACGTGGCCTGCATGTCGTGCGGAATTGAGGCACGAAATTCACATTCGTTTGCCGCCCATTCGGGAGCGCGGGACGAGCTCGAAAAACAGAATAAGACGACGTCGCGTCGGGTGGGCTCGCCATCATGGCGTCCGCCAAGTGGTCCATATATCGTCGCCACGATAACAGTCTAAGAGACTAGCGCGAAGTGGGTGATAAGGGCGAGTTTACGGTTATTCCTTCAATTAGAGTGATACAACGAGCCACTTAACTGGCCGCTGATTTTTACCTTCCCTCGTGCCGTCACCCGTGGTTAAATTTTATTGCCGCGCGCCTTTTCTGCCCATCCTCGCCTTCATTTCCAATTAAAAGGTTCTGACCGCATTTCCTAACTGCGACAGGCTTTAACTTCTTTTTTTTTTAACTCTCGCGGTCGCGCTTGATTCTCGATCGTCAAACCGCTATGACGGTTTCAGTCGCGTTTTTATGACGTACCTATTTGAATAGATCGCGATTTGTCTGATTTATATAATACATTGACGATGTTTGTTATCTATGATGAATCTTTAATTGAAATTCGATATACACCATTGGATCAACCGAGATTAATATAACTTCTGCTATTATTTTTTTCGATTAAAGTATGAATAAAATATAATTTTATAAGTAATTATTTAATTATCAATATTTTGCATTTTAATACCATTATTATAAGAAAACTCTTAGTTTTTTAGTATGTTATTAGATTCTTAGACTAATAAATTATATTTGTGAATTATTGCAATTCTTTACGTTTATGTGTAAATCTGAATAGGAATCAATGAATCCGTCAGATATATCTCGGACGAATCTTGTTAGATACTGACATTTAGTTCTCTTACATATCGTGTTTTATTTTTTATTTCATCTGAATTCAGTACCGCGTCTCGGATCACTTCAATTTTCGCGGATGAGTCTGGGCACTGCAAGATATTGGGCACAACTATAAATGGAGGATATGTGAAACTTTTTCTTTCTCTTTTTTTGAAGAGTACTGAAGAAGCAGCAGCGAGAGACGGGAAAGAAGGCAGAGGGTACTAACAATGCGAAGAAAACGTTCGAGTTCAGACCATCCCGTGTACGCGAGTAGTTTTCGGCGTGCGCGCCAAACTCCGTAGCGGATTTCATTTTATTTCCGGTCCACCTTCGACCATCCTTTTGTGGAGCGTCATGGACTTTCTGCCTCCTTCCCGCTATCGCCTGTCTTTGTCGCCGAATGTGTACCATACACAAGGGGTTGGACGGTTTCGGGGG
>VBVQ01002833.1:0-22404 GCA_011636635.1 Tetramorium simillimum
GAATATTTCTTTTAATTTTTTTATAAAAACTGAAAATAATCAGATACTATATTTATATTTAATATATATTTTATTAATTTCTTGTTATAGATTATACATCACATATTGTACATATCGGAAAACCAGAAGAGAAATTCTTTAACGAGCCTAAAAATGCAACCATATTAATTTTCAGCCAAGGAAATTTGAAAGATTATTTGAATCGTATGAATTCAACTAACACCATACTGCTTTTAGAAGATTCTAGGTAATAATCAGCTTTCACACAATCTATTTACAAATTATACTTTATTTTACTTTTTATACTTTTTTATATAATTTTAATTTACAAATTTTATCTACTCAATTTTTAAAATATGTATATATGTATTAATAAATTTTTTTATTATAGTAAATTTTAAATCGATATGTATGTATAAGCTTATATAATTTCGTATTTATTCATATCTTTAATGATCGTAATCTTCATAATAACCAGTTCGAAGAGACCATAAATAATGTAAAGACAATGCATTTCACTACTATTTTATTATTAATCACAAATTGTACGGCAAAGTTATGTACACAATGTTAATGAATTATTGATCGTGATTACACAGAAACAGAGAGTAATCGAGCATGGAAGGTTCTTCCATAAATTACATGAATTTTAACGCGAAGCACTTTATTACGCGTAATTGATGAAATTCAATTTTTTTCTTCAATAACATTCAACGCATCGTAATATTTCATTGTTAGCAGAAGTGTTGCGGAATTCTCTCATTAAAAAATATGCATATATGCCTCATTATTATTACCGACATCACTATCATTTCAATCGTCAGTAACATTTAACTACATTTGCGTAATAAAATAATTTTGCACCAATCGTGTATGTCGTGCCGATTGCGCGACTAAAATGCCATGTATAAATACTTATTTGAAATCACGATTTCTACTTCCGTTGAATGTGTCGGACTCAATCGAGGTTAAGGATCCTAGATAAATCGCGGTGAATTGCTGATACCCTTGCTTTTTTCCCAGCACTTTAACGTTTCACTCTTCGGAACAACAGTCACGTCGAGGCCATCCTTAAGTTAACGCAGAAAAATCTCTGTGAATTTGCCGCGTACGTTCCGCTTTAAGAAAGACTATTGAACGGGAAAGAATATTATGAATGTAAAAATGTATGTCATTTGAGAAATTTCAAATTAAAACTTATTTTCGTTCGAATAAAATTCATTCGCATTACTTAATTAATTTTGTTTTCTTCAAATATTTTTCTATGTTTACTTATGACAATGTTTTCACCGTTAAAAGTTACATTAAAATATCAGAATATCGATTAAAATATTAAATAATTAGAATGTTGGTTAAATAATTTTATAATTCAATAGGTAGGTATTTATATTATTTAGAAGCTACAACACGAGTTTTCATCTTTTTTATAAATTCTTTAATATTTTCATTAAAATAGAATATCATTCCTTTACCATTTCTTTCAAAATGTAAACAGTTAAGAAATTAAAATTGTACACAAAACTCATTTCTAATGAGTAAAAACAACTTTAATTTTTAAATATAATATAGATATTTTATACCAATTTTTTATAGAAATGTAATTAATGATCTCGAGTGGAGGATCGAAAATTCGCAATGGTGGGCGCCCGATAACGGTTTTGGAAAATACGATGCCAAAGAATTGAAGCGAGTCAAATGGCTAGAAAATGCTGTAGAAATTTATATGCAAGCTTTAAAAGCGCTATGGTGAGCATTGCAAAATTCCATTAATAGATGGTAATTATCTCATATATCAAAGCATAACGATTGTATTGATTTAATAGCTTTCGCTCAAACATAATTATTCAAATTACCAGTTCGATAGATTTATGACTAACTATATATGAATGACTAAAGAATTATAAACCAATTAATTCTGTATGACTAGATAATAATTTACAAAACATTACACATGAAAATAGAATATTATTTTGTACATACTCACGTACACATACATATATGAGAGGAAAAGAGATCCATTATATCATAATTTATACATATATAATTATATCATTCAAATTGAATATAATTATTAATATTGAACTTTAATTATTTTCATATGCCTTAAAGCAAGGTCAAAATCCTGTATAATTATGTGCTTTATTAATAATTAAAGATTGAAATAACATTATTGTACGCATTATTAATCGCGATGTATTTTCAAAGTCTACCTTTTTATTTTGTTACTTTTTAATTATATATATTAATTGACCAAGTCGATTAATTTTTTTTGCTAACGATTAAATCATTGATATATTACAGTAAAAACAAAAAGTGCAAAAATCAAATAAATCCTCTGGATTGGGATCACATGATATCGAACGTATTGATGGCGCACAATGCGGAATCGGAAGCAGCACCTAAATTCCTCGATTTGTCTATGAAAAAAAAAACAAATCTAGAACGTCTGGGTAACATAATAGTCCGCCAGAATAAAACGCAAATTTATTGGAGTGAGAACAAAGCGGACGAAAAAGAAGACGTTACAGAGGAAATTGAAAGAAATCACAGAGTGTTAAAAGGCAACGACAATGTGTCGTACATGTTTAAAGAACTTCTGGAAGAAGAGAATGAATCGCGAGCAGGATGCGCCACAGTCGTCAAAGAAATGAAGATGTTGAACGAAAATGATAGCAAGGCGACACAGATCTTAGTTTCAGGAATGGACGATAACGAGTGGTGGACAATGGTGATGTCTTTTGAAATATTATTTTAAATTCTTTCAAGTTCGATTTAAAAAAAATTAACCATTTAAAATTTTACATATAAACATTATAAATCGATATCATTGCCTTTATGATAGATCATATATATATAAAGAAAGTTATAAAGTTGTAAAAAATTTCCTCTTTCACTTTGGTACACTAAAATTTCAAAAAAATTATATTTTTTAAAATATCATAGTTTTCCATAGTCAATATTTATTATTATTATGCACTAAAAAATTATTGTTATACAAAATAAAAAATATTTTGGAAACTTTAAAATTTTCTTAAATCCCTTTAATTTTATTAATATATAAATTTCGTAAATTTATATATTTACGAAAAACCAGGATTTCAAAAACATAACATAAACTAGTTTCTATGTTACAGGTGTGCACGGTAAGCGGCGTGGGGATCGCAATGTTTCTAATCGGAATTCTCGCCGTTTACGTTATCTATACGAACATACGAGGACCAAGATGTGCCAAGAGTAAAAATCATTTGGACAGAGATACCAGCATAAGAATGAGTAGTGATAGAGAATTACCCACGACTATAACTCGTAATCAGCGAGCGTTACATACTCCACAAAGGAGAGGCAGCGATAGAAGCACTATATCTGAGAAAAGCGTTTAGAACATGTCGAAAATGATAGGCCGCGTAAATAGTAAATAAAGCGAGCGCTTCTAGCAGAAAATAGAAATTTGCTTTGGAATAATAAATCGTACGTAAAAGTACATTCGTTATCTTGTTTCTTTCTAAATATGTTTTTTAGTTATTATCACAACATATAGCGATAATATAAAATCAATCAAAATAAAATATTCTTTATAATATATATAAAATGATTTTAATTTGTATATTAGTATATTTTATAACATGTCAACTTGATAGAATAACAAGTAAACATGTACATGATATAATTTTCACAGATCCGTTACCTCAATAAGAAATTAATTTATCACTCACCGATCCGATGCGCAACAGCGGAGTTATTAGCCACGTAGCTACGTTGATTCTGCAAAAACATAAGATTCAAATTAAAGAGACTCTCAAAATGCTCAACGTTTATGATACAAGTAAGATAATTTTCTCACTTGCATCGAATTTTTTATTTTTCTTTCAATTAGATATTTATGAAAATAATTTGAATGTATTTAAAAAATAAAAAATCTTTACAAGAATAGGCTTTCATAAAAATTTAGTTATTTTTCTCTTATTATTATTTTTAAATCATTGAAATAAAATGATCCAAATAAACAACCTTTAACAACTGATTAATTTGAACGCAAAATAAGAAATAATACTCACCACAAGGTTGCTCCGCCGATGCCTGATGCCTCTCCTAGGCCTTCTGCTCCTTTCAGATTGTCCAGATTATTAACTTCGATGAATTTCTTCGATGCAACACTCATGAAGACACAGGTAACACAATCGCGTAATATTTCGTACACCACTCCCGAAGTTAAAACACAAATTAACGCTCAACTTTATCCGCGAAAAAATCAAGCGTTATAAGCGATAATCGCGATATTTTAACGCGTTCAAAGCCGGATAACTGATCGGACAAAGATCTAATTCTAAGTGATACGTACGTTATTCGATACAGAGAGAAATTTTCAAAAAGTGGAGAACGCGAGATTAATCTACGACAAGAATCATTTTTATTTTCTACATCAATACGATCGGTTGTTAACTCGCACACTCACAGCGAGATCACGATCATCGCCCGTGGCAGTAATCACGCTTGAGAACATGGAAAGAACGCGGTCATATACTAATTACTAGAATCACGCGGCACTCCCGAGGTTAACGACGCGACGGATTGACTAGGATAAATCGGCGACGATGAGTACGTTAACTTCTTCGTCATTAAGATGTTGAACTCTTCAGAGTACTACTTCTTCGCCGCTTCAAACTCGTACCTATGGATGAAAAGATAGCGTAAAGTACGTATTTACTTAAATATCATCGATATATAAATCATTAATTCTAAATGTTAGTTAATCGGCTGAATTGATAATTGCTTATCGTCCATTAAGAATGGCCGCATTTCGAGAAATGCTACGAAACAACCGTATTGCCCGTCGGCTCTGCTATGCGCGGTGAGTCTTTGTATACAAGAGCGCGCCGCTCTACAGCCGCTACACACGTCTCAGTATACTTGTTAGTGTCCTTTAAACCATAACAACGATACAAGGCCAAGCTGATCGAATATGTTTTTCACGATTTATAAGGCAAATATATTCAATATGCTATTTTTTTTGTATTTTAAATTAATTATTAATAGACGATCATATCAATCTTTTATTACTTGTTTGATTCAGACTAACTATTCGTTTATTATTCTCTGCGTTCGTAATACCCAAAATCATAGATGATTAAATTTACATTGACGAAACCGCGATGCGAGATAAGATCGAATTGAAGTACCGCCTAAGAAATAGAGTATTATGTGTAAATCTTATAAAAGAAAATTTATAATTCCGATCATCTATCATTGCCATTCTTCCTTCAAATAAATGAATCATATATACAACATATTTTTTCTACTAAATAATCATTGATTAACGTGCAAATTAATTATTTTTGTGCAAACTGCACATCTTAATATATTATAAATTAATTAATATAATTAAAGAAGTAAAATAAAATTATCGCAAAATATAGCAATTTAATTTTATATTTTCTTTGATTAAAATAAATACTTATATAAAATTACTACAATTATTAAAATCACAAATTCATTCTTCTTAGTATGTAAAAGTATAAAAAAATGTATATGCGCGCGAACAAATAGCACTAGCAATTTCTTTAATATATGCTATAATCAGAAACTTTTATATTCTTTTATTTTCTTATTAATCTCTAAAATTTATGCGCAACATATTTGCGCTATTAAAGTGTTGTACAGTTGTGGAACACCTTGCGCACATAAAATTTCCGGCACATAGTACGGTATGCCATACAATAGAGGGTAAGCTTACCGCGGATATGACAGATTAATATAGTAAAATGCCTGGGGTTATACCTAGCTGGATAGATGGATAGATGCCAGCTATTGTTCTCGCCACTTGACGCAATCAAACAGTCAATCAGGATTGCATAACATGCGAAATATCCACCTAGTGCACATCGTCGTAACCGCTTAAGATAATCGGTCCTAGGCAATCCGTACGAATGCATCACTATGCGAAAAGCATACGCTTTCTCAATCAAAGAGATAGAAAAAGAATGCGAAGAAACAGAGAAGAGAAAGAATAACTATGAATGCTTATACACATGCTGCAATGTATATGCAATGTAACAACATTTGAATTTATATCAAACACTGTTTGTTTAAATATTCAATTTATCACATTAATAAAGCATTTATTACATATAAAATAACATAGATTTGAAATAATAATAATATAATAATGAATATTAATTTAAAATTTGAATTTATTTCGATTGAATGTTAATGTTTATATATCTAATATTACATAATATATATATATATATATATAATATTATGTGTATACAAATAAATCATTTGCCGTAATGCACGATTCTCTATTTTTGATTTTAGCACAATCAAACAATAGTTTTGATCAATTAATTTTTATTTTTTTTATGCCAATAAAACGCAATTGTAGTAAATAAAATGAGTGATATTTTTTTGCTATGAGATATAAAAGATATTAGAGAAATGAGCCATCTCTCTTTAGTAATTTTCAATTTTATCTATGTTTTTTAGTAAATATATGAACGCTTGGTCAGTGTATATACATACGTGCTTTCGCGTTGTAAGCATAGTAGTTAAGCAATGAACAACATAGTTACGCACAAAATGACTTGATGTTATAGCAATTAGTAGCAATGAATTAACTGCGAGCAATAAAACGGCTAAAGGCATTTTAAAAAACCTGTCTGCGAATACGATAGATGGAATAACAGAATAAGATCATAAGATTGATCTCGTTGCTAACAAATTAGTTATACCTCCATGATTTTTTGTTCAGACGTATTAGGGTGATTTTAAAACATGTAAATGATTTCTTATGTATTTTAATTAATTGTTTTTTACCCATGACATATCAAACTCGTGAGAACTCGTTATACATATGTATGAAACATGAATTCTATGAATATATAAAATGTCACGACAATTTATGCAAAAAGAATAATTATCTTTGCATTTGCATAATGAGAAAGATAAATAAATAGACAAATAGATAGATACATAATATAAATAGAGAGAGAAAGAGAAAGAAATGACATACGTTTTAATATTCAATAAATGGCACATTTATATAACATTAACTCAATAAAATTTTGTAATTTACTAATATTCTTAAAATTTCATGGAAAATTATTAATTTTTTACTCGAATTAATAAAATAAAGCTATAGAAATCAATCAATATATCAAATTAACTTTTATATCTATATATGTATTCTTGCTACATCATACTAATTTAGTAATGCATTCTTGTTGCATCACACTAATTTAGTAATCTCAAGATTGAATTATCGGCAGAGATACGATCACAATACAAGCGCACTAATACGCTTATTTCCGTTTCGTTTACATTATATGCATACAAAGCTAATATACAGAACATGATGTCTTTCAGAATACGTTTTCGCCATTCATAAATGAGCTCATAATGGCCTCTGGGTATTCTAAGAATCAGCATGTGTCATTAGAAAATACTCAGACAGACTTAACTAGAAGTTGATTAAGAGCCGTTACATTAGATTCCTTCCTTTAAAAATAACGGTGGTTTGCAAATATCGTCTACTGAATCATTACAGGAAAAGATTTATGTCTTGATAAGAATATATTATTTACTATCTAAAATTGCATCTAAAGTTTTTCTATTTATAAATTGTAACGGTATCAAAATAAAAAATTATATATATAATTCGTTAAATTGTGATTTAAAATCAATAATATAAACAATTATAATAATGGTAATATTTAAAAACAAATATGTATTTGTATATGCAATTTATTAATAAAAAAATATAATTAAATTCTTATAATATAATATAAAATTAAAAGAATTATTATAGGCAAGATAAATTTTATGTTGTGCTATTGCGAATCGCATTAAAAAATTGAGGACGAGGTTTTATAAAACATGAAAGTTAATATAAACCTTGAATTCTACGCTTTTCTTTCAAATATAGTAAATTTTTTGAAATGCAGGTAATGATTTTGCCGTCATATATAGATATACATACATACGTGTGTGTATATGTATATATACTCTTATGTATATATTGTATATGTATATATAATATACGTATTCTAATACATATTCTAATAAAAGACAGTACTAAATCTATATAAATTTCCTCTAGGTGTATGAAGATTTTTATTGATTGCATCTATTGCAGCAATAGGAAGATTGTGGTGCAATAGGAAAATGAATGTTATCTCGTTATCTTGGATTCTCCCCTTTTCATCACATCAGCACAAGCTTGCAAACTAGATTAATAATGCAAGATGTGACATAGAATGTGACATAGAATTCTAATTATTGCTACAGTATAGCAATACAATTTAAAATTTTTTCCTTCTTTACTTCCTAAAGAAGATTGCGTTTGCAATTATAAATCTAACAAGGAAAAACAATCAATTATTCTCACGCAACATTGTTACAATATTACGTGTACTAATATAATCACACAAGCAGATTGCAGATTACAAGTTTTATCTAATGCAATTCTAATTAGCTGAACGATTTTCAGATATTAACAGTTTTCAGGGATATTTAAAAGACGAATAAAACTCAGATAGCACAAGATCTCTAAAAAATGTCCTATGGACATTTTTAGAACATAGAAACGTTCTTAGAATGTTTTTGAAATGTCTTTTGGAAAATTTGTGCTATCTGGGAAGATACGTCAAGAACATTATAAATACAAAAAAGAAGTCATGTAAACCTCTAAATCTTTAGGAGAATCTTATAAGAAAAAATGATTATTTCAACGAAAGAGGTCCTTGGTAGGGATCTCTAAATGGAAATCCCGTTTTGTACTTTTCCATGCATTCTTCTGAGTCTACGCACTCTACGTCACGCGCGTTATAAGAAAAACGCAATCGTAGATTGCGTTAGCATATTAATTATAACTGAATATCTTTTTTACACGAATTCATATTATAAGGATTTAAATTATGTATAATTAAGACAAATCTTTGTAAGCAAGTCAATCATGTGTTATGTAACTAATATATTGTTCTGAAAATTTTTTAAATGCTAAATAAAATAAACTGGTAACTTTATGAGGGACACAAAAAGATTTTATATAATTACGTTACATGTGTATTAATCTTTGAGCACATTTCTCATATACCATTGCTATATTTCGGTAATTATTGCAACATTGAGAATTACAATAAAACATAAAGATGTAGATTGTAGATACATTAGCAACATGATATTAATATTTTGGAAACATTGCAAAATCATAATTCTACTAAAATAAAATTGTATGATAAATTTTTTTACTATATTCACGATAAATTAAAGCTGTTTAACATAATATATAATAGTTTATAAATAATAGTCTTGTTTTTATATTCACGATTGTCTTTACCATTATATGTATATTATATTTACAGTCATTTAAATATTTTACATTTAAGTATAGAATATGAAATAGACATATAAAAATAGAGAAAAGAATTTTGTAAGATTTATATACACACTGAAGTCACTTGTAAAATAGTAATTATTTTCAAAGTTGTTTAGTTATTCTATTCGTGTAGTTAAAAATTTTAAATATATCTTATACTTAAAATTTTTTAAATATAAAATTACTTTATAAATGCCGGCCTTATTGTTAGATTTAGTGTATCATCGTCAAATATTCTTTTAATAAAATGATCAGATCAGTAATTGTTCTGCTAAATAATATCATTAGATGACAGCAATATTACATTATTTCAAATATATTATATCGCAACATAGTTGTAATATTTTGTTGCAATCTTTCTAAAAGCGGACATTTTAATGTTGCGGTAATTTTGCAGCAATGGTGCAATTTTGTAGCAATGTTTCGCAATAAATTTGCAACATTGCAATCTTTCAATAAAATTATTCTGCAACACGTTTCTAACGTTTCTGTGCTTTATAAGTTTAAATCGATCGATAGATATCAAAATATATAGAAATAAATATATATAGCATATATTTTTAATCCAATGCTGTGCTCTTGATCAATTTGCAGTAAATAAATTTGCAAAATAATATGCACTACTGTGCTCTTGTAGCACAGCATTACATATTATTTTGCAAATTTATTTACTGCAAATTGATATTCACAATTATATAAATAATAATTATGTTCTTCACAATCATTTTTTTTTGCGTAGAACAATACACATAAAGTACACATCAAATTAGAAAAAAAGAACTTTGTAAACTATACACACTGAAGGAAAAGGCCATTTTATAAAATAGTAATTATTTTCAAAGTTCTATTCGTTTTGTAAAATTGTAACATTGGGCTAATCAAATCGTGTTCATGATTCTATGTGCATATGATTTTATTTTCAATGTTGATTTTATTTTCTTTGTTTTACTTCAGTTAATAATAATTCAATTAATCTTTAAAAATTATCAAATTGACCTTGAAACCCATAGAAAGATGTCTTTTAGACATGAATATAGACATGAATGTTATTTAAAAATGTAGGCAATGTAAAATAACTTGGAATAAGACTTCATGGAAGCATAAAGAAATGTTGTAATTAAAAATTATAACTAAATTTATTATCTCTCATAATATAAAAATGATTAATTGCATCTTAAAATCGCTGAAATATAGTTTTATTATTATTAAAAATTTATTATTACTAAACATTACTAAAATAAAGATATTTATTTATCTATAATATTTATTTATTTATTTATAATAAATTGTTATATGTATATAATTTATTATCACAATTTTACCACTGTGTTATTATTTTATAGTGAATAATTACTATCATATTTTTCATATAATAATAATAAAGATTATATAATGTAGACACGTAATGTAGACATTTGAGAAAAAAATTTAATGATACCATAAAATGGAAGAATTAATCTTGAAACTGATAATTTGGGAAATATCAGAGACATATTCTGGCCATCCCCAGCCGGAAGTTATGCGGAAAAGATCTGGGAAAAAATTTTAATGCTCGCGCGTCACTGATCCTAGAAAATGTTAATGGGGGAACAAACAGCGGTCGACCAAGTGGCGCAGAGATAATAAAGGTAGCTGCATAGGGGACAAGCAAACAATTCAGAGTCCTCGTGGTCGATTCTATATAAGAGTACATGTCATATCAACCGGAGGAGACATTCTCTCTTAGTAACCAGCCCGCTGATGGTCAAACGTTAAACGCTACCTACCGCGTCACAAAGTCGTCTGAGTTGGAGAAGAAGAGTTAAGAATAACCGGAATAACCGGAAAGAAAGAATTAAGTGAGAGGAAAAAATAAACAAGACAATAAAAATAAAAAGAAATAGAAAAAATTAACAAGTGCGTGCCTTCAAAACGAAACGCTGAGTGGAACACGTGTTCGGTTAAGAAAGGAAAAACGGAATGTGTGTATATATACTATACATATACACACATATATACGAGTGAAAGGGAACCAGGAATTGTTGTATTTCGACAGTCGTTGGCAGTGCGAGCAACGACGTAAAAGTGTTAGCTCTCGCTAAAATTGTTTGTTACAGGAGACAAATAGAAAGTCAAGCATAGGGTGATAAGGTGAGTGAGTGCTGACATAACAAACGAAGTGCGAATCGCGAAAATTGTTTATATTGATGTATTAATAAATTAATTAGTGAATTAATAAAAAATAATTTTTATTGCTATACACTGTTAAACTCGTAGTGTCAAATTATATTATGCTCAATTTGAGACATTTTTAACTATTCCATTGGTCGCCACTGATTCTACTCAATATTTCATTAATTTTGATTAAAAGGAAGATAAAATTTTGACTAACATGGAAGTTAAATTAGATAAATTAACAACATATTTAGTAAGGCTTACTCAATATGTCGCTAATTTTACCTTATTGTTTTAGTCAAATTAATCAAATATTGAGTAGGAGCAGCGGCAACCCATAAGAGTTTACAGTGTATATAGATGATATAATAGATAATCGAATAGATAAATATCGAATCGTTTCTCTAAGATAGATTCAAAATATTTAATTGCAGTATCAAGAACATTAAGATCAAATATTTTTACAAGTATATAACAATTAAATATTATAAAAATGTGATTTATTTTTTCTACATGGTTTTACTTTTACGCAACTAAAATTTTTAAAAACTTTTATTCAAAAATAGCTAATCTTTCTTTGTGTTTAACTTTTATATAATATTCATAAAGATATATCGTTTAATTTGAGTAATAAAGGCATATAATAATGATTTACCTTATATGAAGAATGATTTATAAATACATGTTGATATAAATTTCAAAGATAGTGCATTACCGCGTAATACATATCTAAAAAATACTAAACGATCTTATATTTGTTTAAAATTTTTTTAGTTTTTAATAAAAGCTGGAACGATTAAAAGTTTATTTAAGCTAACATACTTTTCCAGATTTGTCGATATTTAAGCAAACACGATTATTTGAATTTTGACGTTATTAGAGCGAGAAATTGCGCTTGAGCAATCAGCGCTCGGGTTAACAAATTTCGACATTGCTACGACTCATATTAAGCACTTATGTTATAATCGATTCCAATCGTTATGATCGACTTGATTGCTACAGAATATTAAGAAATGCACTTAGAACTTATACATAGTACGTAGAATAGTACTCAGCAATTAAAAAATCAATAAATCAAAGAAACTTATCACAGATTAAGGGAATTATTTTCAGTTTATCAAAATCACCAATAATTATTAAATGTGTTAGCAATCATTATCATTATAATACTCACGGGATAACAGTAAAAGTTTAATCTTCATAATTTAATTGTCAAGACAAAATTAAATTGTTAATTTTAAAATCTCATTTTAAAACATTTTAAATAAATCTTGATATATTATGATTTAACGGTTCGCTATTTCCTTCGTTTCTATTAATGTTCGCGTATTATTGATAGCATTGAATATTTAAATGCGACGTGAACATTGTACGTACTTCGACATGTGCCTGAACAACCTTCCTCTATATGTGAATTTCTTTTTCCTCTTATCGAGTCAAGGTGAGAACATTACGGAATTCCGATGACTACTTTTTTCTTCTGCAACATTATCGTAATTTCCACGTGTTAAGAAACAGATGTCTCAGAGTCTTCTAGTGTTTTAATGCTGCAATATATTTCAGGAATGTAAACTATCCTTTTTTATCATTAAGTTTGTTACTAAGGCTTTTCCAGTAAATATTTTACCATTGTTGTATCCCCATTTTTATGAGAATTTTAACTATTTGATTAATACAATTAATTCAATTGACCTTTAATATCAAGTCTAAATTAATTATGCATATAATGCAACTGTTTTAATAATATAAAAATTAAATAGATATTATTAAAACCCATTATCACAGAGCAATAATGAAAAGAAAATTATTATAATCACTCCTGTATTATACTCTGAAGATTATGTTAGCTATTAAGATAATTAAAGATAACTATTAGAATAATTATTAAGTTATATAATAAATTAATATACAACTGATATATGTATATTATTTTCAGATTAAAATGTTTAGGATAATTGATATTGTGAACACTTTAATAGGAAAATAATTTAATTCTGAAATAAATTAGCGAGTATATCGATATTTTTTACACACTTTTTATCACAAATTTTATCACAAAATGTAAATTGTTACTTTTACAGAATATAAAGAATTCATACAAAGTGATTAATTAATCTCTACAGAACTATTAATCAAATGTAGAATTTTTTTAGGCTCAATAAATGAATTAACATAAATTAGATAAGGGCTAACGAACCACGCTTTTGTATGCGAGATCATACGATCATACGATGCGAGAATCAACGCAACTATCATATCGCATTCAAGAATCAGCGTAACAATTACATACAAAGACGGCGTAACTATTACATCTTATCTCGATTATTATCTTTTATGTATTATAAGTTGTAACGACTTTCTTTGTCACACTAAAGACGACCTCATTGCAGGTCGAAACGTTTGTGTACATACCTAAGTTTTTAATTTAATATAATATTGTTTACAGCACGTTCATCCAGCGTGATTCGTTAGTTCTTATTTAACTTATGTTAGAACTATTAACTTCAAAAAGCAAGATTTCACTCTCTAAAATAGTATATGTTTATAAATTTATTAATAAATATATTCTTACTAATTTTTATTTCAAATTAAATTTTAGATTTTTACTAATCATACGCAAGCAAGAAGTTACAATTTCTACGAACATTTGAAAATGGGTACTTTGCAGCAGCAATCAATCTTAAGAGGTCAACAAACAGAAAGAAATCGAGAAAAAGATTTAGTGCACGAATTGTTCAGTCGTGCAGCAAAGATCCATCCAAGTCAAAACGCGATATATTACGAAGGTAAAAAGCTTTCCTTCTCGATATAAAATATAATAAAAGTCACATCGAGAAGTGGCCTAAAATATGATTTTTGATCATTAAAGAATTCTCAATTGTATTAATGCTTATGATAATGTGAACATTATATCGAAATTTGTATCTAAATATTGTTGAAAACTCAATATAGATGACGCCGGCCAGGAATACGTGCTATCTTTTAAAGAATTGGACAACGTCACCAATCAATTGGCACGAGCTTTACAAAAGTACGAAAAGACAGAAATAACTTCTCAATCATTAGTAGCTGTCTGCATGAAACCATCGCATCGACTTCCAACTGTATTACTTGGTATATTAAAAGCAGGAATGGCTTATTTACCTTTGGACGCAGAATTTCCGATGTCTAGAGTAAAACATATTCTCGAAGAAGCGCAACCTTTAATAGTAATGGTCGAGGAAGGAGGTAAATAAAATATGATAATCAACCCCATATGAGGTTGATTGTCATATTTTCACAGCTTTATTTAAAACTAAATAACTTCTTTGTGCAATAATATATTCAAGACTAATATACAGTTTTTAATAACTAAGGAATCCAAGGAAAAGATATTATAATATATATGTGTTTATAAAAATATAGAATCTATTTTTAATTTAAAATTTCAATTTTTAAAAGTAATAACAATTGGCTCCTCTAATTAATATTAAATGAGCGATTTGTCGCAAGTTATAATATTATATTAGTCTTAGGGTCGGTTTTTCCAACTTCTGAGTAAGCTAATTAATAATTAAATTATACGTCTGAACTTGGCTAATCTGAAGATAAAACCAAGACAGACTATAATTTAACTAGCTTACCAGGAAGTTGGAAAAACCGGCCCATAATGGGAATAGACAAGATTAATTTTTGTTATAATTTATTGCAAAACTAAAGTATCTTTAAATAGTGAGATATAAAAATATCACAATTTTAAAAGTTTTATTTTTTTAATGAAAATATTAAAATTAAAAAATAATCAAGTTACATTATTTTCATTTTATTTAGTGTTAATATATAATAATATGTAATAATTTCACACCATTGACTTTAATTATTTTATATTGACTTCAATTTGTACGAGATTTATTACAATTTTGTACAAAATCTCTCATAATCTCATTATTTAAAGGTATTGCAATGTTGTAATAAATTAACAGGATTATCATCAATCAAAACTGAGGTTATCAAATTTGCGTATTTTCACGCCACGAAATTGAGCGTTCAATACATAATAAAAAATTCAATAATCGTTAAATGTCTACGCAACAATTCTTTCTAACTACAATTATGTGATTTTTCGCGCAAGGTCGTGTATATATAGATCTTATATGATGGTCAGTTTTTACTGACAATGAGAAGATTAACAGCATTACTTTGAAAATGAATGGTGGATCGTTTCAAAACAATTTGCAGAACGCGGATAAGTTTTATTATTCCTTTAGCTATAAATATGTACGAAAGAACCTTGGATTTATGCTTCATTTTGATTGGATATAATTGAAGATAATAGAATTGCTACTTCTTCCGCTTCTATTTATTCTTTCAACATGAACAATTAAGTAACATACGATTTCACTTTTAGCGGATTTATCAATCTATGAGGGGGCTTTGGTTGTAACATATGAAGAACTTTTGAAAGAAGCTAAACAAGAAAAAGAAGATGCATTACAAACAAAGGAGAATTTGAATCAACTCGCTATTGTTCTTTATACTTCCGGAAGTACAGGAATTCCCAAAGGTAATACTATATTTTGTATACTAATTGTACAAAACAATATGAAAAATACAATTTAACGCGTGCTCGTGTTTGTCATAAATTGGTACATAAATTGCTAAAAATATCAGGTTACAACGTTTTTAAAACGTTGTAACCTGATATTTTTATAATATCATGTTCATACATAATTATAAATAAAGACTATACTTTTTTATGGTAAAAAAATATTAATTCTAGTTTTAATTATAAAAAAAATACATAGCAAGAATAGCAAATTATAAATTTATAATTCGTAAAAGAACGAGAATCTGTGGGAAAGCACAGTTTATTGTAATATATACATTTATCTTCTTAAAGGTGTGCTTATACCTCATGCTACTCTATTGAACCGTTTACAATGGCAATGGAGGGAACTTCCATATGCTGATGATGAAAAAAGATGTGTTTTCAAAACTTCCCTTACTTTCGTCGATAGCGTTCCCGAAATTTGGGGACCTCTTTTACAAAACCGTACCTTAGTAATTGTCCCGAAAAGCGTGACTAAAGATCCGGAAAAGTTTATACCGGTCTTAGAAAAACATCAGGTAAAAAGTCATTAATTTATAATTATAAAGCATAATTATAATAATATAAGAGTATTTTAAAATGTAAAAAAATTTATAATTTATAAAAAAAGTTATTATAAGTAAAATAATAGATTTTATTTTAAGTAAATAAATCTTTTATGAGAATACTGTTTATCCGTTTTTGTTCTTTATAATGACGTAAAAGATACATTTAATGGCTATAATTTTAACATGATGCAACTAGTAAAAAAATTACATTATGTAGTTTGAATAGAATGTTGAAGAATATTGATCGAAAAATTTTCAATAAAGTCAATTTACGAATCTTCTACCATCTGTTACTTAATATAATGTGTAAATCACGTATGAATTATGTACATACACGTAATGTAATTTAATTTATGACAAAAAGAAAAATCATCTATGTTTTAGATACAACGCTTAGTTCTTGTGCCATCGTTGTTACGTTCATTGCTTATGTATCTAGGCTTGCAAGTGAGTATATGTTATAATCCACATATAATTTATCGCTTTTACAAGATAGGCGAACCTGTTATTATTACGTAAATTTCTTGGAAATTTTAATCTTGATTTTACGCAACATTATACGAAAGGTTAAGAGCAACGTGCTTTCCCTTTAATCCTTGACCATTAAAATAAGTAGTTTTCAATATCTCATAATAATGATAATAATTCACACTATGAAATTTAATCGATGATAAGGTATATGAGGTGTTTTCTTTAACTCTCGCGAATGTTTTAAATAACCTTGTACTTTTAGCATTTCAACTTTCGTTCGAAAATGTTGGATGTAAATTACAAAACATATATGCGAATATAGTGGATAAATAAGAACCAATGCTTTCACGATTCAATGACTTTCAGATCGGTGTGTCTCAATTAAAAAGTTTTTCTACAAATCAATATAAGTTGCGCTCGTAAATTATGCAACGCGGATTACAAGCATTCGATTAAATGTTTAATTAGCGAAAATCATACTGTTGCAATATCTATTAAAAAGAATAATTAATTTATAATAGATCATACTTAAGATTATCTTAAGCGGCTTGGAAAATGTTTACAACATTAGCAATGTCTTTACGATCCTTTAGCGGCAATTCTATATTAAAATGTAGCATGAACATAATTTCTGTATAATGTTATCGCAACTTGAAATGCCTGAGACACCACTAGGTATAATTTATACGATAAGAATGTTCACCGCTTTGCAACACCTTGGATTTAATAAACGGTCTGTCATCGCTTTGCACAGGATAATAACAACGTTCTCGATCGCTTGAAACTCTGGATCTGTTCCGGAGAAACTTTGTCAGTCGCATTAGCCGATCAATTTTTTGCCACGTTCGACAACAAGGGCAAGATATTAGCTAATTTTTATGGTAGCACGGAAGTCATGGGCGACGTTACGTATCACCTATTAAATAATCGAGCACAATTACAAGGAATGGAGAAAGTGCCAATCGGTAAGATTAATTCTTAATCGCTAACATGTTAAAGATTTATAAGAAAACAATGCCTTTCTAATGAAATAATGAAGTTTAATGAAAAAATGAAATAATTTATTAATTAATTCTAAGCGCACAATTAAAAATCCATTTCAATAGATTATTGTTACTAATAAATAATAATAGCTAATACAAACAATATTTACATGGCTCGTTGTATGTTTGTTGCAGGAAAGCCAATTGACAACTGCATAATTTATCTCCTAAACAAGGACATGCGACTGATTCCCCAGGGAGAAGTCGGAGAATTGATCGTGGCTGGAAGAAATCTTGCCGCGGGTTATTTACGCGGACGAGACACACATAAATTTTTGGACAATCCTCATGCTATTGATCCAGGTAAGAAAATAAAATAACAAGAAGATCGAATGCTACAACTCTCGAATTAAAAAAAAAAATTTACTGTAACCTATCAATTTTCTTTTTTGTAATTTCAATTTTCCCTACGAGGGAAAAACGCCATAATCAAAATGTCGCGATTGTTTTAACGTAAATTACTTTATTATGCATTTAAGAATGTACTGATGTTTACAGAATATCCAAGAATCTTCCGTACGGGCGATTATGCTAAAATTGTCAAAGGATCAATAATTTTCGAAGGACGAGTGGATTCGCAGATTAAGATTAGAGGTCATCGTGTCGATCTTACGGAAGTCGAAAAAGTGATCGCCAAAGTACCCGATATTGATAAAGTCGTGGTTCTTTGTCACAAACCCGGCGAACTGTCACAGGTAAATGTTTCAATATATATGTACGCAAAATAAAATGTTTCTAAGTTACTAATTCTACAAATGACACCGATATTGAAAATTATTTTTCAAATAAATTAATTTTCTAACATTAAATTAATTTGCACAGATATATTTTATATGTTGTATTTTCAGGCATTAATAGCTTTTGTGACTATCACGAATGGCATGACCCTATCTAGCTCGGAGATCACAAATTTTCTTCAGAGAACATTACCGCCATATATGTTACCACAAATTTTTATTGTTGAACACATACCTCTTCTAACCAATGGAAAAACAGATCGACAGACATTGCTAAGAAAATACGAATCATCTTGCTCTAATGACGGTATGTCAAACTAATAACTTTATATCGTTCTATTAACTAAAATGACACGTACGCGTCGTAATGTCTCTTTGAGATATTAAGTAACATGTTGAAATATTACTTTACTATAATTATATTCAATTATATTGCATATTTCACCTCTTACACGTAAAAATTGTGGGTTAAGCTATAAAACTACGTGAAACTGTGAAACGTGAAACTGTGAAAAGCGCTACTAATCTATTAAGAAAACCGGTTTATGAATATTTCTTTCCTTCCTTTCTATTTTAACATACAACATTCTAACATGAGATTAGAATAATTTTTCAAATCTTTTCTACAATATAAGTTAATTAAATAACGAATGTAAAATCAAAAGGAAATTATTTTCTTTAACATCTTATTTCTTCTGATTAATCAATTTCTTTTTGAGTTCTTATTAAATGCTGTGTATTATTTTAGTAACGATTGCTCTTGTATTAAAAATTTTTTTAATTTTCCTTTATTCAAAAGAAATAAAAAAATATCAACTTAAGTTCAGTTTCTAATTATAATCTTTATTTTTCCAAACATTAATAATTCAAATGTCTAAAATATATTATATTATAATATAATACAAAATATATTATAATGCAATTTCTTTCAATTAACAATAAATTAAACAAAGATATAATTCATATTTTAATTGAAAAGATCTATTTTACTAAAATTAAAAATTTTTATTCCATAGAAGGCGATGTTGCTATGAATTATGATTATAGCGGCGTGCCAAGTCAAGATCTTGCAAAAGCCCGAATTCTCTTTCCGACAATCGCATCCGTCATTGGACGCAGTGATCGCATGCTGGTAACGCTACACGCAAATTTCTATGAACTTGGTGGAAATTCCTTGAATTCGATTTACACCGTGACTATGTTAAGAGATCAAGGTTATCAAATCGGTATCACGGATTTTATTACGGCAAAAAATTTAGCTGAAGTATTAGACCGAATGAAACTCATATCATCCGACGAAGAACCTCTAAAAGAAGCCATCGACCAGGAATCATACATTTTTGAATTGTTAAATGATTGCCATAAGGAGGACGCAATCGAGTAAGTTTTGAGCAACACTAAGAGTTTTAATCCTCGGTTGTCACACTGGGTCTTTTGGACCCATACATTTTTTCGAAGGTAAATATATTTTACTTTTACCGACTTTTACATTTTTCAAGAATTTTTGTTACATTTTGTTTACATTTTTACATTAAAAAAAAATTTTTTTTTACATTTTTCAAGAATTTTTTTATATGAAAATAACTAAATTCTAATTGCATAAATATGAAAATATGTTCTACAAATCTTGAAGTTTTTTTGTGTTTGGATTTTTGTTGTTTGGATATAATTGTTACTTCCGGAACAGTAACCATTCAAATCTTTAATTGGAATCCAATGGACCCAGTGTGACAACCGTGGGACTGAGCAGAAGTGTGACAACCGAGGGTTAAACTCCTAACAGTCATATACCCGTGAAACAGTCAGGATGAACATTTATTCATATTTCCAGAATGATCACAGAGAGTTTTTATTCAAAAGCCGATTTGGAACAGTGGTTAATGCCAGACATAACGAGAGCCGATTATCGAGAATTAATGGAGGCTATGTGGGAGCCTCTTGTAGAGAAGAACTTCAGTTTCGTGGTGAAGTCGGCGCAGAGTAACAAAACGCTTGGAATTACTCTCAACTTTGATCTTTGGGATGAACCTGAACTGATTTTAAAATCTAAATTAATAATCGTTTTTGATTTCCTCGAATATTTGGAGGGACCGATTAGAGATTACAAATTACCGAAGAGTAAAGGCAAGATTATTCACAATTACATGATGGCGACAAACTTTGATTTGAATCCCGCGGAAAATGTACTTGTGATAAGACAAATGGAAGACTACTGTTTGAAACTTGCTAAACAAAAGGAATATATCGGAATTTTCACCACAAACACCAGTCCGCTCACGCAGGTAAACGACAAAACCTCTTTTAATAACGTAATAAAATAATATAGAAAAATTTATTATATAAGTAAATAATTTGGCAAAATTTTTTATTCATATATTCTTTATGTACTTTATATGCAGCAACTTAGTACAGATGTATACGGTTATGAAACAATGCTGGTATATCAGGTAAACAAATACGAGACACCTGATGGAAATAAACCTTTCGGCAAAGCTCCTGATAGCCAAGTGGCAATGTGCTCATTGAAGATGATCAACTAGAATTATTTATACATAGCATAATAACAGTAAATAGTGTGAAAAGAAAGTATTATTACCAATAAGCGATTTTTCATCGATGCATCTGTGATCATTAATCTATTACGGCAAACTATTTTTCAAATTGTATTGTTATTTTCTACCGATATCAGCGATAAAAGCAACCAACAAAAGCAATACAATTGCATGATATAACTAAACAAACATTTATATTATTTGTCAAACGTAATGATTATTATTTCTTTATCATGTCTCCATTTATTCGTAGGCTAGAAAATCTTTATGATTATTTAGTGTAATTTAAGAATTCTATTTCAATTATTTATTGATATTTGCTTGATTGTCGAACTGTTTATTGACATACTTGAATTATTTATTGATATGCGTATAAAAATATAATTTTCAAAAGTTTTAGTTATAAAAAATTTTCCAAAATTAATAATTGCATTTTATAACACGGTATTAAAAACTCATAAATTTCAATAAAAATATTTTAATTAAAATATGATAAAATACTTATAGTAGACTTATTATAACATTTTTTTCTGATTTGTCCTTAAAGTATTAGTCACATATTGTTAATTATTTCATTATTTTATTATGATAATTACTTTTTAAGTATTAAGCAAAAGCTATTTTAAGTAACAAAAATAAATAATCATGATAAAGTTATTCCGTATTATAAGTATTATTTCATAATATAAATTATTAAATTATTTAGATTATAAAGCTTATTTTTTGATATATTATAGTAATGTAAAACACGATTGTAGTCAGTTTATTTTATTTTGCATAAAATGATAAACGTTATATGAAATATATAATCGTGCGTAACAATTATAGTATGTCTATTGAAATAATAAAATTATTCTCTCTTTTTTTATTTTCCTGTTTCGATTTTCATTCTCTTTTTTATTTCATTTTCTATTTTCCTTTATATACACTTGCTATCT
>VBVQ01002834.1:0-22383 GCA_011636635.1 Tetramorium simillimum
AGAGAGAGAGAGAGAGAGAGAGAGAGAGAGAGAGAGAGAGAGAGAGATATATATATATATATATATATATATATATATATATATAAAACAAACATCTTTCTAGCCGCGAGTTTTTCGCGCGTAATCAGGGCGAATTACCGAGACTCGACGATCGTGTTTCGCGGTTTCCCCAGGTAACTGGCAACCCGCACGAAAAGCAGGAAGCCGAGTAACTTAACCCTCGGGGTACGGACCGGAGGGCGGAAGTACCGTAACGCCAACGACGTCAGCAGCACCGCCACCGCCACCGCCACCGCCGCGACCACCACTCGCGTCAGTGGCACGTAACAGCCGCTACGTATACAACAAACGTCATCGTAGGCGCGAGGCGCGTAAACGAGGACGGGGCGCACTGGCGCGACTCTCCGCGTTTCGGGAAGAAGAAATCGCGCCCGCAGTGTTGTACCGCGAGAGGCTTGGCGTTACAATTTTAGGAACTGGCCGAGAGTAGCCGCGCGCCAACACGCAGGCCGCTCGAATTAGCCGCGGAGTCTCGCGTCGCGCGCGCGACGCGCGACGCGAAGAGTCGCGGCGACAACGCGCCCGTCTCCCGTCGGTCGGCCGATCGATCTCTCACGGCTGACAGTCCGAAATTTACCGTGAACAGCAGTCGCCAGCGGACGCGGCGGGCGAAATCGCGGGCATGTCAGCCGCGGCTCGGGGGAGACCCGCTCTCGGCGGCGGCCCGCCTCCTCGTCGACGTCGTCCGAGCTCCGAGTCCCAGTCCGGAATCACTGCCGGCACACTCGGTCGGGTTAATCGATAGCGCGAGATTAGGCGAACACCGGCGCGGCAGGAGCGTCGTCCTCCTCCTCGTCGTCGTCGTCGTCGTCGTCGTCGTCGTCGCCGTGTAAAAACGCTGGCTGGCCTCGCACGCGAACAAGGACGCGATCGAACGAACGGTGGACGAGCACGGAGACGGCGGGAGGGGAGTAGAATCGGGTCGTCCGTACCGTATCCGAATGCGACGTGCTGGTCGCAAGGGGGTCACGACGATTACTGACCGTCGCCGACGACGCCGACGGTTATCCGGAGCGCCGCGGGAACGCATGCGCCGCGCCGCGCCGCGCCGTCGCTCTCTCACCCCACACGCGACCCCTTCTTTTCACCACCGACATCCCTTATGCGAGAATCTCTTTTTTTCTCTCTCTCTCTCTCTCTCTCTTTCTCCCTCTCCCTCCCCTTCGTTACCGCCGGCAGCGGAGGTGCAGCAACCGTGTATACGCGATGACGTATTGCCCAACAGTGCCGCTCAACCGCCGCGGCTTCCGGTCGATCGCAGGCCGGAATTTCCCGATGCCTCGGGAAACCCGCGGCCTGGACGGGTCCCGGTGAGAATTCGCTTTCGCGAACGCTGATTAACGTGGATGTTAATTGCAAGGGTGCCCGGGGAGATTTAAAAACGCTGTTCGCTAATTTCGAACTTTTGTTCAACTCTTTTTGAGGACCGCTGGCTCTTTAAAGAGCCGGGGCATTTACTTTGCTGAACTTTTGAATTTTGCGAGAAAAAAGAAAACGTATTTAATCGTAATTCATTGAAATGGAATTTTTTTCTCTTGACGACGAGAGCCGGTACTTAAAGGATTACATTGTCTGCTCAACGAGTTTTGTACGTGTCTAACTCTATGTGCCCCGTGATAAAATTTTCATTACGTAAACATGTAGGCTCGTATTCAGAACGCAATTTATAAAGATATTAGCGCGTTTTTTTTATCATTCTATCTTTATCTTTCTGTAAACGTAAAACAAGAGCAGAATGATAAAAAAGCACGCTAACATCTTTATAAATGCGTTCTGAATGTGGGCCGTAAAGTATTATGAGTAATATAAACAAGATGTTAAACAAGATTATATCCACATGAATATTGACAGAGAATAGCGCATTTTTTACTTTAACATTGTTATCTAGCTATTTGCGAAATTTTATATTTCATATTGGATGGAAATATAAATATATTTCATATTAGATGGCATGTATTTTTTTTATAGAAAACGTTTTAAAATATTTTGATAGCATTTGATCATCAGGGCAGTCAACATTAAAATTATCTCATATATCTCGAGATGTTACATGCACGTTTCATTTACCAGATGGAATCTTAAAACCAATTAACACCTGATTTATAGCGATTCTGATATAATGCCAGACTATAAATACCGCCCTTAAAGGGTCGTATGATTATTCGGTGATTGATATCGCGATTGCTTCGATTCCCGATACAATCGATCAATTCGTAAATGAGGAAACGTCAGAGAGACTCTTATCTTGATTTTCTTATCTCTCCTTCTATCGGTCGACGATTCGCTTCGCACCGTCTCGCAGCATGATATCATCTTTTTTTTCGTCAATACTCGATGAGTTTTCCACGAATAAAATTGCGAATAATGACCGCGATCATCGAAATATAACGAACACGTCCGTTTGATTATCAGCGCGCGAGGATCCACACAACGCCTACCAAATTCGACCATTACGCCTATAATTACGCGGATGCAAATGTCACCGCGCATTGAAACCTTTGTGAAGGCCATTATCAAGGGAGACGCCTTGGAAGTACGGTTCGCCGCGTGATTAGGATTCGATTAAATTGCGTGACGCGTGAAGGTCCTTCGCACCTTCACGCTCTCTCGATAACGGGCGACGATAATATCCCCTCGTGGCGAGAGGAGTAAAAAAAGAAAAAGGCGAGTAGGCCTCGTCTGCAAGCCCCTTCCCCGGATTATTCAACATTTTTTTTTCCTACAATTACGTAAACGATATGTGACGTATAAACGTTCGAAGAGGAAGTCTCCTCCGGGAAACCTTTGAAAGTCACACCCTACGCACTACTTCGACGCGCCTCGTCGCGTAATCGCGTAATCCACCTTTCGCGAAGCGTGAACGCCCTTAAGCGTCTCGCCGCTCTTTGAGCTGCACATCCTCGCGCGCTGGAAGCTAAACGCGGAATTTGCGGCTCGTCGAGAAGTCTAAAAAAAAAAGAACAAGGGGAGAATGAAGTTATGACGTATTATCAATTAACGGGATAACGTGACGAGCAGATGTGACGTCTTGGGGAGGAAAGAATATTTTTGCAAAGAAGCTCGCTTCGTGCAAGCTAAGAAGATTGGCAATATTTTTATCCTGTTAAAATGACGAGGCGTTATCAAGTCATGCAGGAATGATCGATGACGTGAAAGTCAGGATAAAAAGACGTCACGTGTAAATGCATATATATAATATTCGTATAATGACGGCATTAAAGTGACGCTTGCACTGGGAGTAGTCACGTGTATCAGTTACGTCGCGTATGACACCATTTTTTTTTTTTACGTAAGTGGGCTGACCGCATCAAAGCGTTAACGCACGAGACTATTTCGACCGACCGGCGATGACTAATTGGGTTAACTTCAGCGACGGTAATAACTGTAATGCCGCACTACGCCGGACGAAATTGCACGCAACGTGAATGTTAATCGGGCCACGCACTTAGACGTCGCTAAATGGCACTCCGTGCCCATGTAATTCGCATAATTATTACGCTTCTCCTCTCGGAGAAATTCTTTTTTTTTCCTTCCAGGAACGCGGAAAGGCTCGCCGCTCTTGTTCGTCACTCCGGAATGGGACGAGACATCTGTCTTTGAGAAATTCAAGCTGCGGGTACATAACGCCGTGCCACTTTGCAAATTCGTAATTATCATTAAAAAGAACGATGATGTTCTGTGAACTAAAGTTTCTAGCGACTAAGCACACATTTGTATGTTTATACAAACATTCTAGATATATCTTCGCAATTAGGTCTCGCGCGCTTTTTCACATCCGTGAGAAAACATTTTCGAGAATCCAATTATGTACAAACTTACTATAATGTTCACGGTTTACGAAATCTAGAAGTATACATAATGTAATTATTTAATAGTATTCACTAGAAATTTGCAAAACGGCATTGCTTCAGCCGGCCTTTACACGTCGCCGTTCGAGCTGAAATCTCGAAATCTAAACGAATGAGTTTCTTTCGTGCATCCGACATTTATGCATGACAGAGCACCTCTGTCACGTCGAAGGGAATAGAGAAATGAGACCGTGTATCGTTATACATAATGGACATTTGCCGCAAGACTCACTCTCCTCTCACTCTCGATCACGATCTTTTCTCGCTTTCTAACTCCGCGCGGCAGTGGTGCTCCGTATCGTTTGGACGAACGCTAGTCATTACGCGGCTTAATCGTGTCGCGCAAAGTATTACGCATATTTCGAGAGAAAACTGTGCGCAAATTGATGCGTAATGTATAGAGAAAATATCGATGACATTGTCATTTTATCGTCTATAATCCAATTCGTCGTGACTAAAAGGAATAATAAAAAAAAAAAAAGAAAACGTGAGAGATTTTGCACGTTTCCGTGCGGCAATTTTGCAATAGGAAGTCGTGAAATTCTTGACGTATATTATATCTCCTCGGTGAGAACAAGAGGAACTTCGCGCTTCCTGATTATTTAGGTAAGTCACGCGTAGTTGATTGTCCATTCTTTTTTTATTCACATCTTTTCGCGAGTTTCTCAAACAATTTTTCATAGATTTCTTCACACATTCACAGTAAATTTATCTTCTCTATCATATTTTTCATATTTTTAAATGTTTTTGTATTTTATATATTTTAATCATAATTTTTTTTATTATTTTTAACTGCTGAAATTAAATTAGATTTCACGGTCTGTTTCGGACAGATAACGCGTGCATTACCCCTCACAATTTCCTACTAATATCCAAAATATATTCATTGACTTACCTTCAGAAGTGTTAAAATTTTCTGAGACAGGTCGTAATCAAAATTCTGATACTTGCTGTCAGACATGTCATAAATAAAAACTAGTCCATGCTTCTGCGTTTCCGCACTTTCAAGGGCAGCATCTAATTGATATACAACACCCTGAAAAATAATAAGAAACCTTGTTACTTGAATAATAGTTACTTGAAAAGATTACTTGAAAAACTATGAATAAATTAAAGACCTATTTTTTCTTTCGACAGAAAAGTAGATATTTGCAATTATAAGGACATATCCACGACTTTAAAAAAATTCTTTCTTAATTACCGCATTAAGAATATACTTTGGAAACTTACTTGCAGAGTTGTTTGATGTGTAGTATTTTGTGGAAGATGCAAATGCGCTGTGAAAATAGCTATCGCTGCACCTGTTGCGTCTCTTGATGGCTGAAATAATTTATACATTAAGTAATTTCTTTTAACCCGCGAGGACAAAACAAAACGCATCTGCGTTAAATATCGGCTTCTCGTCTTACCAGGACAGTAAATTTTCCTGTGTACAATTCACTGAGTAGAGGTTCCTGAGTAGGATGCAGAACTGCTAATCCCTCTCTCCTTCTCGTGGCTTCGTGCTGCTCGTACAGAGCTAAAGCTCGTTGAACCTCAAACTTCCGTGCCGCTAAAAACTTGACCGCCGTGCTCCAGGATACTGGCCCAGCTCGTCTACCGGCTCTACATCTATTCACAGCTTCTATAAATTCTTTCGTAGCCTGAGAAAAGAAAGTATATACATGTATTTACGTATTTTCTGTGTGTAATTTCGAGAGAAAAGTTTTGTACAATTATTATACGGATAAGTTGTAATTTTTATATACATAACAGTGTATACATAAAAAGAAATTTTTCTGTAGATATAAATCGCAATATTTGTGCCTACGTTATTAAACATTGGCACATATACTTTCAATAATTATTATTTTCTTGCTGACAATGACGCTATTGATATAACAACATGAGTATTTCTTTCATTTTATATATTGCAATTTCTAGGAAAAAAATATAGTATGATAAGTAATAGAAACAAGTATCAATAATAGAATAAAGAAATAACTATTTATAGCTTGACCATGCTGATCTATTTATAAAAGGACATATTTTCATTTCTTCCTATTTTATTCTTATCACTCGCCACAAGGCACAGAGAATATGTGTAGTTATTCTATAAATAAATTATCGCACGCTGCTGAAATCAGAGTCAGATAATGAAACGTGCATTGGGCAACAGAATTCCGGTCGCAATCGCTTAGCATCTTGCATACGTCGTTGCACAATGTCAACCTTGAAAACCGGCGCTTCGCGACGCGATGGGCAGGAAACCGAGAATTGCAATCTTTATCAGCGCGACCCGATCGACGCGAACGCAACATGTGCATATCTTGAATATTCGTCAATTCGTCAGTTCGTCGCACGTGACCTTGTAATAGGAAAAAAGGAAAGAGAGAGAGAGAGAGAGAGAGAGAGAGAGAGAGAGAGACGCTTGGCTTAGGAATTTCGAAATGTAATCCCGACATCGAATTTCGACGACGTATGCATGTGAAAGCGGTATCTCCCTCGTCGTCTTTTTTACGAGTGGAAACGCATACAACGTGCGTTCTTCCATTCGCTCTTATCGCTGGTGTCGACAAAAACAAAATTCGATCAGCTAGAGTTGCTAGAGAATAATTAGGATTTGTCAAACGGAATGCTCGAATCTTTCCTGTTATACTGCTTCACGGTAGTTCCTGTTGCCTTTCTCTGAGATATTTCGAATTATAATATATTATGTATATTATAAATTATAATTATTATATTATAATAATTATTATATTATAATAATTATTATTATATTATAATAATTATAATACTTTAAAATAATTTTATACTAATTTCATTATTATAATTATTAAATAACACTTTATAATTATTTTATTAATAGATATCACAGATGTGTGTGTGCGTGTGTGTGAAATATCAGCTTGGGTATAATAGGAGAGGGAACGTTCCAAGCAGAATTGGAAACCGTGGGCGTTCTTATTCCTCCGCATGAGGAGTTCTCGATCGTGCGTCTCGATCGACGTCCCGTTCATGTTTGAGATCACGAGATTACAAGACGACGTCGATCGCGCCGATACGCCGGCGCATAAACGGCGCGACGACATATCGTTTTTACGCTATTAAAACGAGCAATGACCGTGGACGGCGACGCGTGAGCGTGCACGTACGTACACGCGCCGGGTATACTACCGATACAACTTCCGGTGTCCGGCTACCTCCCCACCGGTCATTTCCGTTATGTGCCAGCCGGCGGGGCTCGGCACGGTGGTACCCGCGGTACGGGCCGCCGCGCCGGCCGCGTGTATTAGCCGAGAGAAGCCGAGGAGTTTAATGCCGCGGATGGCCCTCGACAAGGGCCATCTCCGCGACACGCGAATTCACGTGTTCACGCGAGACGGAGGAGCGACGTCGACCTCGTCGCGACAACATTATTTCTTTCCGTCGCGCGCGACGAATACCAGCGCGCTAAATGGAGAAAGAGAAAGAGAGAGAGAGAGATTTGACGACAGAATTAATCGCGTGGCAGAGCAGAAACGAGTGAACCTGGAATTAACAAAGCGAGAACGCGAGGGGAATGGCTCGCAACGCGTGCCCCCGAAGACGCGACATGAATGAAATATAGCGAACGGCGAATGTCGCTGATACAAAGTTGATTATACAGTTGAGATTGTTATTTTATTATGAGAGAACGAATGGACTAACGCATCTCTAAAATTGTTCGTACAGAACATTGAGATTCATTATAATTATAACTATAATTATGTTAATTAATATGAAGACTAACGTTAATTCTCCAGTCGTTACGCGGGGTCTTTACAAATCCAATGTGAATAAATATTATTTTCAAAAACTATAAATTGAATTTTATATTGAGATAAGACCTCACGCGTGTTGATTCGTATTACGGAAAACAGTGCGATAACTGAAGGGTCAATCACATTTTGTGTTTTTTAACGCGGTACAATTACGACGATGAAGAAAGGGTCGAGGGTATCGGTATCAATTAATCAAGTCTGTGAATTTGGCATTTCAAAATGCGAATTTTTAAATTGATATAACATTTTATTCTGTTCACAATATTTAATTAATAATTTGTTCATATATATCCATACATCATTGTCCACTTTGCAAAAAAAAATAAAAATAAAAAATTGTATCATTAATTACCTCCCTAAGTACGTTTTTAATTATATATATATCTCTATATTTGTCCATAAAAATGATTATTTGTGAACAAATGTGGATAAATGATGGACATCCATAAATAATTTTAAAAAAATGCATTTAAGATTCTCAAAATAAAATTTCTTTACTTTTATTTATTTTTAATTTTTTTTGCAAGGTGGACAAAAATTATTAGTTATGGATAAATTGGTATAAGAGACAGGTACATACATAATCAAATGCCAAAATTCATATTTTCGAGTGCCAATTTCATAGACCTCAATTAATCGAAGCTGTCGCTCGATTAAGCTCCTTAAATAGAGGTGACTGCCTTTGTCAAACCGTGATTATAATTTCTCTCTGTTTCCATGCAACAAGAGCTCGAATACGCTAAAAATATGTATGCGCCAGACGGAAATTGAACACCGCAAATCGATACGCGGGAAAATCTCGTTACCAAGAAACTCCGTCGAAGCTTCAAATCGAGTTTGCTCGCATCGGAGGTTCCTAACATAGAAATTATTCTCGTATCGATGCCGACAGTTAAATATACTTGGCCAATTGATTGTACAAAAAAACTTATTTTCGTAACAAAATTCCTAAATTTATACAGAAATAAATTCAATAAATTCATGAAATCAATATCTTTGAAATCCTTTAATTAAAGTTTGCTGTTCAAAGGAACGATTATAGATCGCAATTAGCGCGGTCGTATCAGTAACATCATTAAAAGATCTCGCTCATTAAAAGATAATTCTATATTTAAAAAAAAAATACTTGTCGCTAGGCAAAAGATACCACTGTGTGTCTTTCGATTCGAACACATTAAACAATGTTATACAATGTTAAATCTTATTAAGTCTCATGCGGGGATCGACGACGTAATACGTTTTCTAATCGCGTTCCAAGAAGCATCAATGATTAGGTTTCTCACGAGGGGTTGGTCACTGAGGTAATTTTTGTACAAGGGCTAGGTAATTCAGTGGTAATCCAAACGAAATCTTTGATAATTATGGGTATAAATCTAAACGTCTGGTCAAACAGGAATCGGAGGAAGCTGTTTTTCTTCACTCGCGTATTTCGACCGCGCCCCGTACGGGTAGAGATTCAAACGACTCGCATACTCGGGCACCGCGTCCGCGAATGAATTTTTAAGCGGCGGAAGCGCCGGGAGCGCGGTATCGACTCGCGTGACCAGCGCCGGCTTTCAAAATAGTCGAAATTTCCCAGGCCGCGTGGGCCGCCGGGGTACCGGCGACCGGAAACACGGCCCATTATTAACGTCCTGGACATGCTCGAGGCAAGCCGAGCGTCGGCTCGCCTCGCTGTAGAAGCAACGAGGAAGGAAGTGGACTCGCGCGCGCCGTCGACGTCGGAAGAGACGGCGATTTCCGTCGGCGTGTTTACGATCGCTATCGCGCGCTCCACCGAGCGTCCGAGATAACGACATGCCAACGGCATGTTTATGTTCTCGCGGAATGCGCGAACTCCGACTCCTCTTTCAGCTTGAAGAGGCTCGACGGCGATTCGACTTCCGAGCTCCGACCTTGGTGGACCGTTTCCACGGCCGCGAGGATTCATTGTCGCGCCGACGAAGGGACAGTCCTTGGGAGTTGGAGTCCTTGAATATGAAGGCCGGAGGCCGTTCGCAATTCATGATCGTCTTTTCCCCTTGATTTCTCGAGGTTCGAGGCGAGGCCCGACGACGGCGATGTTGATGATGATAATGATGCTGCTGCTGCTGATGATGATGATGACGATGATGACGATGATGATGCTGATGATGATGATGATGATAATGGCGGCCCCATTCGACGTGCCTCGGCACGGGAACCGTCCGATCGCGGGAAGTGTACCTGCGGGGAGGAGGAGAGAGAACGCGTACGACGCGCTCGGAAACGTTTTTACTCACTTGCTCCTGCTCGGCGGTTAACGTGGCTGCCATTTTGGCTCAGCGCGCTGACATGCCCGAGGACGAGGCGTGTACCAACCAGGCAGAAGCGGAGAACGCGTCGCGCGAGCTATTACACAGAGTCCCGGTGTCGCGCACGTACATCCGCGGGAGGAGCGAGCATTCTGCCTATCCACGCACCCGAGAGAGAAAGAGAGAGCGAGAAACGGACCCTTCCCCGCTGCGCCGCGCACGACACCTCGAGCTCACGATCTTTATAGAGCACGGCCACCCTCGGCGACGATGGCGGCAGCGATGACGGCGACGGTAATGGTAGCGAGAAACGGTAAATCACCCCGGCGCGCGACCATTGTTCCACCGTCCGCACGCACGCACTCGAACGCGATTGTGACACTCTCCGCTCGGCGGGCCTCGGCTCGGCTCGATCGTCTTCCCCTCGGCGATCGCGCCGCCATCTTGAGGCAGGCAAGCGCGCGCGCACATGCACGCGGCGGCGCGATCGTTGCTCGTTGCTTTTTTAATTAATAATCGTCGGATTCGTAATTGATAAGATTGTTTTCTTTAACTCGGGATAATCTTCGCAATTTTTACGATACGCGCGAATTATTTGGCGCCGGAGCGGCGTGACGTTCGAGGAGGAATGAAGAAATATGAGTGTCACGTGATTCACGTTATCGCGATTAGCGAAGAATTTGAAATGATTAAAGATTAAAGAGAAATATTTAAAGATAAAGAATGTATAGTTTTGCACTGTTTCTTTTATGGTGACAATAACTATTATAATTTGATATAACTAATGTAAAATTATTATAATAAATTGTTATAGCAAATTTGAAGTCATGTTTGATATTACCTGTTGATAATCCAGCAATCCTTCTGACGTGAATTCCTCTCTGCACCAAGATTCCACCTATTCTTCACTTGATTATAGTAATATATAATTATCTTACAAATTTTTAATGCAAAATTAAGTTAAACATTTATCTTCATTCAATAAAATCAAACTTATCGCGTTGACAATTGAAAAAAAAGACTTCTCAAATAAAAAATTGTTGGACATTCGACACATAAAGAAACACATTTTTGTTAAACGGAAAAATAAAAAATTGTTTCTATATGCTGGAAACGTAATCAAACGGATTTGAAACGTGAATGAATTAAAACTTTGAGAGTAAAGAGATATAAAATCTAATTTTATCAGCTCCGTGTAGACTTTGTGACTTCTTAACTCACAATCTTAACTCTATCTACATCTCTGAGAGATATTTCATTTCCGGAGTTACTTAATTAAAATTCTAAAGACTCGCCAAGTTTGTGCGAATGATCTCGATGGAGAAGTAAAAACATGGTGCAATTCGCCGAGAGGGTGAGATGCGCAATGATCCAAACGCCGGTGTTTCGTAATATAAACATTTTTTTTTCTTATTCAAACGTATGGTTCTTACATTTACACAGTACAAAAAATTATACTCAGACCTGCCGGCCCGCGGTTCATAACTGCTATGACTGGGGGCGGCCGGTGGTTGCAGGAGGGGACGCAGGGGCAGGAAAGGGGTGGATAGCGCGGAACTCTTTCTTTTTTTTCTCTTTCTCTCTCTTTCTCTTGGGGGAGTGGATATACACACATCTTGCGGGAGGTCGAAGGTCTGTACATTGTTTTAGATACCGTCCATTCCACTCCGCCCCCAATACACGGCCCCTCGTTCTCTCATTCTGTCGCATTTTCACTGGATCATCACCAAGCACACGCACACATGATCAATTACACCCTTTTTACTTTCTCTCTTTCTCTCTCATCCACGCACATTCTTCCTCGCTTATTTCCTCGTCTACGGCGTTATCTGTTCCGATATTTTTTTTCTTTCTTCTTTTTCTCCCTTTTAATCATTTACACTCGCGCGCGCGTTCATGTTTGTCGTGTTCTCATATTCAGCAACATTTAAATATCGTATTTTCCGTAATAATTAAACGTAATAATGATAATATATAATAATTATAATAATGGTATAATAAACTATCTACCTACGCGTGTAAGGTGTACCTTTTCTCGTGTTTCGTAAAGGTTTTGCGTACCTCCCTATCGTTACGAGTCCTAGACACTTCATCCCGTCTTCGTATTTATATCTGTATACATATACGGATGTATATAAATGTATGTACATACACGTAGCAAGAGGACAAACAATAGCGTCTCGTTTTGCAGCAATAATACACAGAAATACGTCTTCCTAGAACTTTATACAACACCGCCGTTGTGGAGCTAGTACTTTTGCTTGCTTGTAGCTTATATAATTCCCACAATCATTACCTATCGACACTAAGATATTTTAAAAATTTACTCGTTAAATATTAATCAAGTCGTTGTATGCTAGACGAATGTTGAGATCAAAGAAATTGCGGATTCCAGGATGCCAGTGATCTTTTTTTTTTATTCTTTTTCTCTTCCGTTCGCTCTTTTCTTTTTCTTTACAAGAGTCAGTATCAAGATGATTCGTCCGTAATTAGTTGAAGATCGGCCACGAAAATGGCGCGTAACGACGTTATATTCGATTCGAGAGCTGCTGCGTCACTTGCAAAGTCACACGTTACAAGTATATATCGAAAAGTTCTCATATACATATTCACTCGCTTGTACAATGTCCGTCAAACAAATTTCAGCGAAAAGGCGAAAAAAGAAACGGAAGTGACAGCAGTTTTCGAATCGTCAGTGACAGTGCGAATAGCGGAGAACTTCGTCGTTCGCATGAACTGTCACGAAATGATAGGAACTGGGCCCTGTCATCTCTCTGCGAATTCTGCGTGACTAATTAGTTCTCTTTCTTTTCCCTTCGTTCTTTCTCTTTTCTACCTATTCATACACGAATACAGTACAACGCGCACATACTTAATGTCCCACATAATTCAACATTGGCACTTCGAAAGTCGTCCCTTTTTTTTCCCTCTTTCCTTTCTTTCTCTCTCTAAATGTTACTGCAAATAATTTTGTATTCATTTAGCGTGTCTCAGCATCTCGTTTACAATTACGTTATCGCTGTCTTTTCGTTTTATCGTCCGACATAGACGGTTTGTATACGCTTTTGACAAAAATAACATATCTTATTAGTATTTCCCGTCCGTTACACGCCGGGTAGTCATTGGGTTACGACAACAATGAAACGGTTCAATTCAACGGTGTTTCACATCCGCCGTTATATCTTGGAAAAGTTAATATCGGACAAATTGTTTTTTTTTTCTCGTACATTTTTTTTTTATTCTGATGCCTTACACACTCGAAGTGACATACAAAACTTGTAGCACCCCGTCGCTTACATAACCGATACATACGTCGCCATAGAAACACAAAGCATCTCTACGAGAACGTCGTTCTACGAACAATACGAAATATCTACTTTAGACAAAAAGGAAAAGTCTGCGAGAAACGTCTGTTTCTTCCATTGTCGTCGAACCGATTAATTAGGCAGTGTTTCATTCTTTACGCCCTTGTCGCGTGAAACATAGAAAACATGAACGCGAATGTATCGGCTATCTCTAGCCAGGGTTTTGATGAAAATACCGAAAAGCACCAGATCATCAGAGCAGACGATTAAACGGATCCGCAGTTATCGCTGATCCAGCTATAATAATTTATAGTCACACCTAATTGCACAAAGGTACTTCTAGATGAACCCCCCCTTTCTCTCCCTCTTCCTCTCTCTGGTAGTTGCTAGCAAAAATTATTACATAATATTTCAATTATCTACATTTATATAATATAGACAAGTGTACGTGTGTATATATATATGTGTGTATGTATATTTCGTGTATATGTTATGAGTGTATTGGATACAGGCACGATATAATTAATTACAAATAATGTATACGATCCAAAGTCCTTCTGGTATCACAATAGTAATGGACGCAGCATTTTATCTATGCGCGATCCGAGTTACGATTTTTTTTTTCACTCGTAGTTAGAGCTCATCGGACTTCATGTCCGAGCGGACATCTTTTTTCGAGGAAAAAACGGGAGAGCAGAAAAGAATTGTATATAAGGAAATTCGAATGAAACAACGTACAACTAATGTTCATTGGCTCAGCCAATATCGCAAATCAAATCCTCCGACTAAAATCATTATATTCTTCACAAATATCACAACAAATTCTCGCACCTTCGCAATCTGTTTGCGGCAAGGGCGGGTCTTCTGCAGATTCTTCCGGTCACGTCAGCCCCTTCCGGGAGCGCTGACTGCGATTCTCGCACGGACGACGAGATCCGATCAAGGGGATTATCAATCGGTCTTATGACCGCACAGGGAGAACCTAGGGCTAAGTTTCTTCCTTCATTTTCGTCTCATTGTTTGCCTTGGCGAGCTTGGCGAGAGTTTCCTCCTTAACATTGGCTAAAACGGTCAGAGAGTCCTTCACGGCATGATAAATGATGTTCTTGATCTGAAGCTTGTCCTCGTGATTGGTATGGGTATCGGACAATGCACGGAATTCCTGGGTTAAGTGGAAGCAATGCGAAACATTTTCCGGCGACACAAAGTCCTCGGCCACCTTTATACAATTTTGGAGATTCCGGACCTGATGTGGCGCGCCGGCTGGCACAAATACTGCATCGCCTAGACACTGGACGATGGCGTACCTGCGATAAGAGATATCAAACATTGTATTAAACAGTATTTTAATAAAATTGCTAACGATGTTCTCTCTTCTTTTTAACAAACTCTTTGGAGAATTATTTGAGAGCATATATCTTCTAAAAAGAGTAAAAAGTGACGCTTACCCTTCAACACCATATTCTCGATACAATCGTTCCCGCAATGGTCCATCCAAGTAACAACTCTGGTCGTGTATGGGATCGTGGTGGGGTTCCAAACGAGCTCCGCGTTCTAAGGCAACGGCATTCAGAAGATCTCGAATTTTGTCCGCGTCACGCGCTGCGTAAATGTGCCACAGAGCACCGGGTTTCTCCTTCTCGTCGCGAGCACGTCGACGCGTCAGAATATCACAGCCTGCTTCGTCTATCGCTCTCATCGCCTCTGTCCTAGCTGTAAATGTGTTTCAATCATTAATTTTCAAAGAATCAGTTATTACTTCGACAAGAATGTTAGCGATGCAATCTCGATTACGCGTAAAACTCCAATATGAATACGTACCTTTGAGACTTTCGTCGCTATTAACATCCTTTGGCATCCCTACGTATACCATAACGTTCACAGCATCCGAGATATCAAGATGAAGATTAGTCGTGCCTTTGTTGGAATGAAGAGCGGAACCGTAAGCGTTGTACATCTTCGGGCCCAGGTCTGGTCTCACGAAACAATTAGGCAGACGACTCGCCAGATTAAGCCTGCCGTTTCTATGTGTGTACTCGGACAGTGGAAGAACCTTCATCAGATCCGTGAATCTCGACGGTAGTAGCTCGGCGAAGTCTTCACCGGGCGGCCAATCCTTCAATTTCAGTAGCATGGGATTTCCTCGCTCGTCCTTGAGTCGCTTAGAGTAGTACTCAAATCCTTCCCAAAACTTGCGCATCGGTTGATTCGGCACCAGATTGCCGGTCATGCAGTTAACGAGATCGTTCTTCTCGTCGCCGAAATCGCGGGCGAACGAGTCGGGATGCCAGAGATTCATGTCCAACGCTTTGGAGACGTCCGACACGATCACCGGCTGCCCCCGTTTCCACTGATCCTGGAATATTCTGTAGTTGTTTGGATTATTCGGATCACTTAGCCTCAGCAACTTGCCGTCGCAGAGCCAAGAATGCGGTACGTCCGGATAAAGACTCTGGCTCTCCGTCCCCGTCATAATTCTGATCGGCAACGGCTCGCGACCGCGCTGCGTCCACTTGTAGCGTCGCACGAAGTGTTTCAACTCCCGTGGCTTTTCGTCATCCAGTACGCCGCTGTCCTTTTCCTTTTTCACGCTGTGCTCAATCACGCTGGATATTACCTCGTCGAGTGTATCCATCTTCGACTTCTTGCCGGACTTGGCGACATTGTTCTGCGAGGTATTGTTTACGCCGCCGCTCGAGTTGTTCGTAGGTGAATTCGATCTGGATCCGCCACTACCATTTGACTTGTGCGACGGCCTTATGAGCAACTCCCGTAACGTTGAATAATTACCCTCGCGATCATCATCCGAATCCGAGCTCGACCCACTATCATTCTTGTCCTGATTTTGTAGCGCCACATCCGCCAGCCAGTTCAATGGCGAGTTCTTATCTTCGCCGTTGGTCTTGCTCTCCGATGCGCCATTTGATTCGTTTATCTTCTTCTCCTCTTTTATCTCTTGCTTCACGTTTCCGTTAAGTACGGGCACGGAGTCGCCCTTGATCAGGTTTCGGAGGACATCATTCGGTTGCGTCGCAGCTACGAGAGAGCAAGCACAATGTTGCGGGATTCCCCATTCAGCGCGACATTCGTGCAAACGTTGGCCCAGTCGCAGAAGACTGTCGCCGGCGATGATTTGCGTGAGCATAAGTCGTTCTGGTTCATGCACTTGCCTATTTGTGCATAAAAGCCACGAAAAGTCATCCCTGTCCTTTCCACTTTCGCCCCAGATTTTGACCGTCCCGTTTTTACGTCCCTAAATATTTACAATATCTCTATTAATAAACTGTTTCCTTTAAAAGGAAAATGAACAATGATAATTTTATCATATTAATGTCAGTGTTAAAAAGCTCGATAAATGTTACAATGATAATATCATATAGTATCAATTGAAGTATTGTTTCATCATGTAATTTCCAAAATTTTATTGAAAAAATTCTATAGATATATATAACTTTTACCTTATAACAATCGATGCATACGACGAAGCCACATTTGCCACAAGCCCAATGATAATTGAACAAGGTAGTCTCGCACACGTCACACATCTCTCGAACACCCTGGATCACTCGTTTCCACGCTACTGTTCCGTCTACAACCCCCGAACTCGCTGTCAAAAAGTAATCATAGTCGATGCGCAAAGCGTTAAAACATGCGAACAAAAGAAATGACGCAAGCGACCATGCAGCCTGATATTTAAATAATTATAATTTTGCAAAATGATAAAAAGTGAATTACATATCAACTATGCTACCTTGTGAACATTATATTATATAAGGAAGAAAAATTAGTGTAAATAATGTATAAAAAATCAAATGTATTGAGGATAATTTAATATTGATATGAATTTTAATAAAAATCATATTAATATGTGCGTTACATTTATTTATTCTGATTATATGTATGACATGTATGAGTTGATTAATACGAAAAATATGAAGGGTCAATTGCGAAAAATATATTAATATGTAAAAAACAAACAAAATTTTACCTTCAGCCATATGTTCCTGAAGAGCGTCCTTCTCCTGATGTAAAAGATCACAGAATTGATCGCCAACCTGCCGAATCAACCGATGAGCCGTTTCTAAGTCTAGGTCCTCTCGATCTCCCTTGTCCTTCTCGTTTTTCTCGGCTTTGTCATCCTTTCCTGTTGTCTCTTGGTTATCTTTTCCTGGTAACCATAATCGAAGGTCATCCTGTAACATTGTAACGATAGTTCTCATGTGAGAGCATGCATCTCGAATCAAAAATTATAAGACTACTTATTCGTCTCAATTTGACTGTATTGATTTAAAACTTTACGGTAATATTATTATGACGAGCATTAAGCGTCAATCATCTGGATGAATCTTATAATTTACCTCGGATGCATCCTTGTGTGGATCACTGAATCCCGCTATGGCCAATTGTCCGTTTTTGGTATAACGCAGTCTGCGAAACGCGTAGAATCTGCAGAAGATATTCTGAGGAAGGTTCTTGGAGCGCTGGTTCGGCGTCCATCGGCACTCGCGGCATTTAGCCAATTTTGGAGCCACCTCGAAACAGGCGCCGTCCTGCAGCCAACTCTCGCCGGTTTTCTTCAGTTGCGATATCGGCGGTTTACGAAAGGGATCGCCCCGTCCACCGCTTCCGCCCGGGCCGCTGTTACCGCCGCTCGTACTGTCGTCTCTGCGTTCCTTTTTTTGACGGGGTTGTTGGTCCTCGCCTCCCACTTCATTGCTCTTCGTAGCCTTTGGTCTCCTACCACGTTTCCTAGGTTCTTTGTTATTTCCTGCATAACACACCGTGTATCTCGCTTCGTTAGAAAGTCTGTTATCATCTTAATTTTTGTGCAATTTTTACTAAATACACTCAGTGTTAAAAAGCTCATAATAATAATAATATATCACAGTATTATCAATTATTTTATATTGTCATCATTTGTATAATATTTCAAAAATATATGTGCATCTGTGTGTAATGATATAATTAGGAAACAGGGTAAGTGCGTGAGATCGAATTAATAAAATTTAAAACGTGACGAACTCGAAAAAAAACGACAAAGATTCAAGAGTCTAAAAATCTTGCTTATTTTCAGTTAGAAATGGAATTCCATGAAACCAAGCGCGATTCAATCTGTTTGTCAAACACTCTTGATTCTCTCGAGTTTTCGTACGTCTCAAGAGAGAGAGAGAGAGAGAGAGGGAGGGAAGAATAATTGTACTTGATCGTGGAACACGGACCACTTACCCTGCAAGTGAATAGTTAGTTCACCTGACGGGAAGTCCATTTACAAGAAGCTACGTCAACTAACCGTTTCCCGAGGAATTGTTGGAATTGGCCGTGGTGTGTCGAACCCTCGACGCAGGCTGAATAGAGCTCAACTGCTCGCTGGTGTCGCTGGCGGAGCCCGCCTCGCTCTCGTTGCTGGACTCGCTGCCCGCGGCAGCGCCGCCGCCTTGCTTGTCCTCTTTCCGTCTCCGCTGATCTTCCGCGGCCGTTTGTTGCCTCCGTGCGGCGCCCTTCTTTCGTTTTACCTACCACAGGGCATAGATTATTAAGTAGTCAGGAAGTTCATGCTCTTGCCGCATCTACCAGCCGAAGCTACTAAACTGGCCACACTACTTCAGCTTCAGCGCTACCATTTGGCACATCAAGACCCAGTAAACACCAATTAACAGTAACATTGCCAATATCATAACTTCCTACTCAACAATGTAATTATATACATGTGTATATTTATATTGTTGAAGGGAAAATTATAATATAAGCGAGTTTTTTAATTCATCGATTGATTAATCGCATTATATACAAATGCTGCTTTTATAAAGCAAAGTTGTATCCGTGCATAATGCAATTAATTCACTAATGAATTAAAAAAAACGCCCATATATTGATGCAATTTTATTGATGGTTGGTGTTCACCGGGGATCTACTTAAACCTAAGCAAAGATGAAAATCATGTGTAATATAATAGTATCTAAACAGCTCTATCACACACAGTTGCATCATCCACGCTATCTCTTACTCATCGAATCTATTTACTCGCAATTTCCCTTCCTACGATCTCAATTTTATCCCCGAACGTTTGCGAATTAAATAAAGGGACAATCTTTCTGCCTAGATTCCTTTTTCCAAGACGGCGGAAACAATGCCTTGGTCCCAGCGTGGAAGCTTCGAAGCTTCCGGACACGCGTGGTATTCCACGTGCGTCGTACAATACGGTTGATCTTTTCGGAGCGTAATTTGATCGTCCGCTCAAGAGTCGTCGGAATTTCGATCTAATTGTTATTTCGAACTCGACTCGATCGCGGAATCTCGCCGACGGTGCCGAGACTACTGTGCGAGCCACCGCGGCACTTGCGCGAATGGAGGTTAGGTCGCGGTCGCGATGAAAATTCCGTGCAACGAAAGTATTTACCCTTCTGCGAAATACGTCCATGGTGAGATTCCTGCCGGATCCTTCTCGCCCGCACACTCGTCACGCAAATCCCGCGCGATAACCGAAATAATTAAGCGTTTGCTACGAGACGTGACGAAACACTTGTTACTCGCGCGACATCCGTTCACGTCCGTTACCCGTGATTCATGCACGTCTTACGTAGGAAAATGGCGCCCTTTGCGCGGCGTTCAAACAGAGTTTTCTGCGCGGAAAACCAGAGGTCTGTTCTTTCTAAGTTTCCCGCACCGGCTTTCCCTCTTTTTTTTCTCCGCGTCGAAAAGAAAAACAGGAAGAATGAACGATGCAGAAAATTGAAGTAAAAAAAAAAGAACAGACCTTAGACGCCAAGGAAAAAGGATAGGCAACGTTTCGAGTTTGAAATAGCTGTTAGAAACGGAGCAGAAGTCCAAACGTACAATTCAAATAATTCAAACTTAACGTATCTAAAGAATTTATTTAATAAAAAAGATATTTCGGCGTTTTAATTTTTAGAAACGATACTTTGCACGTTTTAATGTATTAATTAAAAATGAATAATATTGAAAATTTTATCTTTAAAATGAAAAGATATTCAGGCACATATCCGGTTTAATAAAAGATAAGACTTTAATCGCGAATTTAATCACGATATTCCGATAATAAAAAACGAATACTCGGGCTCGGTTTTTTCTTTCATAACATGAAATGGTCAATATTTTTTTTGCCAAACTGTAAATACTCTCGATGATCAAGAGTTTTTTCTTCTATAACAATCGCAAGTTAAAAACTACGGCATAGCAAACAAAACTACTGCATATTCATGCTTCTATAAACGTCTACAAGTCTCTTACGAAATTTATTGCCTGAAAGCACGATATCAATATAAAATAACACTCTATTAATTCCGACAACTGTATAATTAAACAAATGGTTAAAGTTTTTAATAAATTTAATGCTTTCGACTTATTCAAACAGTTCTTTATAAAAAATTATTCATACACACACTTGCTATAAGAAAAAACTATATCACTCAAAACGTTCAGGAATAATCATCTGAAGTGCATCTATTATATATTTGTCAAGAAAATAGTTCACTAATTAATAAATAACACACTTTGTTATAAAAGTTGTTAGATAACATATTAAAGAATACAGATTTAGATTCACCTTACACGTTCAAGAAACATACAATTGTAGATATTATTGCACAAACATAAATGTTAATTAATAAAAAATAAGATTTAATAATTATTAGATTCAACAATTACATCTTCCACGTGTCTCTCTCTCTCTCTCTCTCTCTTTCCCTCTCTCTCTCTCGCGAGCTTTCCTTCCTCTCTCTCTCCCTCTCTCTCTCTCTCCCTCTCTTATATTATTATATATTTATTATAAACTTATATACTTTTATCAAATTTATCGTAAAATCACATATTCTTCAATGAGGAAAAACAGTTTTTAGCAAACTAGATAAGCGAATAAACCAATCTACCAGCACAATATACGCACTCCAAATTGCAAATACTGACGTCTAGCGACAACAACGACTACCGTAAGCGATCTGTATAGATAGATACCTTGGGTGGCTTCCGTTTGGGCGGCGACTTCCTTTCCGGGTCGCTGCTGGACGAGTCCTCCTGCGGGGTCTTGCTGGTATCGGTAGCGTGACCGTTCAGCGACTCCTTGTTCGCCGGTTTTCGGCCGCTCTTGCCGGTAACTTTGCTCTTATTGATGCTGTTCACCGCCATGCTACCGATATTGTGGATCGAATTGACCGCGCTGGGTAAACAGGTAGTCGACGTGTTGCTGTTCGCGTTTGACGACGAGTTGCTGCTGTCGCGATCCTTGCTATTCGACGACGGTGTGTCGCGGGAAATGTTGAGGGGTAACGTGACGCTGCTGACCATGCTGGTGGTGTTCTCAGTGCCGTCCTCGCACCTCGAGTGTCTCTGCAGCCACGCCTTTTTCAGCTTGTGCACCGGGTAGCTGGTGCTGCTGGGCGGTCTCGGCGCTGGGCTGTTGCACTTCTCGCTATCCGCATTGCTGGGGTTCGTCTTGGCGGGCGTGCCGGGTGCACTGGGCGCCGGACTGGGCGCCGTGGACGGCGCCGGGCTGGGGATGGGCACCGGGCTTGGTGCCGCGCTTACCGACGTCGGATTCAACGAGCATACGCTGCCGGTGCTGGCGGGCCGCCCGGAGCCGCCGTCACCGCTGACGGTTCCCGGCGCCGGGCTCACCGCTGTCACCGTGCGCTGCTCCTGCGTCACCTGATTGTTGGGCTGCGCCAGCAGTGCCGCGGTGTTAACGACTGTGGTGATAGACGTGGCGGCCGAGGCGATGAGCGGACTGGGTTCGCTCACCCTGGAGAGGACGGGCGGGCCGACGGATTGCAAGGATAACGGCTGCGGTTCCTCGGTCCTACGCTTCTTACAAACTTCTAACGAAACCGGCTGGCCGCTGGCGTTGTCGCACAACAACGGCGTCGGGGCTTTTCTCTTGGGCGAGCCTGACCTCTCCACCCCGAGGTCGAGCGGTTGCGTCTGGAAGGCCGTGGTGATCTGGGGCTGCGCGTGCTGCAACGTCTGACCGGGCTGCTGGTGCGGGCTGGTATTGAGATGCGCGGGATGAGCAGGATGAGCGGGATGAGCGATCGGCCTTGAGAGCGGCGCCGAAGCGGCCGTGGGTGGCGAGCCGTGCAACGTCGGCGGCGGCAGTTTCGCG
>VBVQ01002835.1:9781-22384 GCA_011636635.1 Tetramorium simillimum
GTTTATTTATCGTAAACTGTCTTTGTTAAAGAGATTGAAAAGAGAATCAGAAATATTAAGAAATAAAATTTAAAACATAAGCTTTTTCATAAATAATATCAGTAAGTATATGAATTTTTTTTAATTTTTTCATCGGTTAGTTTTTGAGATTTGACATTTATAACAGGATTCAAGATTTTTCAATGAATTTTAATGGAAAATTCAATGTCAATATCAATTATCAATATGAATGATTATTAATAATAATAAAAATATTAAAAACTGAATAAATTTATATTTAATATAAGGAATACTATTTTAAAAAATATCACATCTTCAAAGATTTGAAAAATATAACTACGTGGTTTTCCACATTAGGTTTACGATTGGTTTATGATTTCTATAGAGCGTTTAAGAAAATGCATCGGAGAGAAAGAAAATCGCGTCTTTATTTATTAGAAATCATATAGATTAAATTATATTTTTGTCTCAACGCAAATCACATTACATTAACTTTATTAATCAAAATTTATTTTCCTGCGTTTACTTTCTGATTATATTAACAGTGTCAAATGCGATTGTGTCTTTTGCAATGTTTACTCGAAGAAGTTGTGGACATATCCTTGAATAACTGAAAGAAACATCGCGTTTGCACGTTTCTCGTTAAGAAATTTAAATTATAATTTTAATTGTACTAAAATTGTCTTTGTCTTTCTAGATAAAGAGATTTACTTCTCTGTTTTTATTCTCGCCGCGTTATTGTTGCAAGTGTAAATTCTGGAGAATGAGAAATTTGCGTTGAGTCAGCGCACGAATATTCGGGATTTCGACGGGTTTCTAAGCCGGATTTACATTCGGAGCACGGACGTTTCATTATGCATGTACATCTCTCTCGCGAGAACAGTGACTCATTTCGGAAATCAAGAAGCGACTACATTGTTCATTGAAAGGGACCTCTTTATTCTCGTTTCAGGTCAACGGCAAGGATGTCGCGAACAAGGAGCAGACCGAGAACTTGTTCGCGGAGACGAAAAACGCGGTGACTATTCTCGTCAGCCGATGTGTATATCAAGTTGGTTTTCATTCTCATTACTACAATGTCTTAAACTTAACACGAAAGTGGACTTTAAGGTTGTGCGACCCCTTAGAAGAAAAAATATGACAAATTCCTCAAACTTTGTCAGGTAATAAGTATTATATATTAATAAAGCATCGCGCAAAGTTTGAACAAGTTTAGGAGGCCTGTTCAAAAGTTATTACAATTTGAATTTAGTCAGTCTACAGTCAGTCTAAAATCTCAAAAAAATATGCATAAAAATGTTTCTATAGCTCTTAAAAACACTGGCAACTGTTATTTTAATAAAATATCAATATAAATATTACTTTCCAGTAAAGAATATCTTCTTTTAAATATGTTAATTAGCTTTATATTACGTTTCTTAAACTTTTGATAGAGAACCCTTACGGGTCATACAACCTTAAGTCAACTTAAAAATATGTTAAATAAAAGATCCAATGGAAATGTAGCGTAGATTAGAAAATCTTCTATAATCGTGAGAAAATTCCTTTTTGAGAAAAAGATTGATCATTTGTGTAATATAGAAGATATAATTACGATGATAATTGCAATTTTCTTACATAAATAACAAGTACATAATACACATACGTTTCTTGCAAGTTATCAATCAATTTACTTCGTTTATTTTAGGACGATGAATATGATGACAGGCGCATCTATCATCAGGTAAGTCGAATTACGTAAAGCGAGAAAAAAGCATTCGACGTTTGCGCTCGGTATAAGATATCGCTATCTATCATGAACCACGATTCCGCTTCAGGGTTCGCCGCCACTTTCACCCGAGAACCTGCCAGCGTATCAGAACAGTATGATCGAGCAGCTGATCCGTCAACAGCAACAGCAAACGGAGGAGCGTACCAAAGAGAGCGAGGTAAACAACTGCACTCTGAAAGCCGCTCCACCCATACCATCTCACACTCAGCAGCAGCAGCAGCAGCAGCAGCAGCAGCAGCAGCAGCAGCAGCAGCAGCCGCAGCAGCAACAACCGCAGCAGCAACCGCAACAGCAGCAACAACAGCAGCAGCAGCAGCAACAGCCGCCGCCGCCACCGCCACCACAACAGCAGCAATCTATCAATATCTTTTCCACAAACTCGTCGTCCACATGCTCATCGCAGAACTCACACAAATCCGGCAAGAACGCAACCTCGCCGGCGCATCACACGGAGGAGCGCAACAAGCAGTGGATGCAGGAATCGCTGAAGGATTGTTCAAAGAGGCTCGAGGGTATATCTCTACGCGGTCAGCAATCCGCCCCGCTGGCGGCAACACCGTCGTCTGTGAAGCTCATCGAGGCCTACTCGAGTCACGTGTGGAGCGACACCGAGCACATCTACGAGACGATACCGGAGTCGGACAGCGAGCCAATCTACTCGTCACCGTACGAGCATCATCAGCAGCACTGGGCGCAGCAGGCGAACCACGTCATTGCCGCGACAACGCAGCTGCAACACTGTACCGCGCAAAACCACTTGACCGGCGGTGGACAGCAGAATCAGAAGTGGCAGTCCTCCTCAAAGAGCAACAGCTCTGGCGAGGAAAAGGATAGCTCGAGCGCTTACAACACCGGCGAGTCCTGCCACAGCAATCCCCTGACTTTGGAACTGCATCAGGGCGAAAGAGATCATCATAAGAGTACGCTGGTGCTGTGCCCACCGAAGACGCCGCAACAGCAGCAGCAGCAACAGCAGCAGCAACAGCAACAGCAGCAGCAGCAGCAGCAGCAGCAAAAGCTCGGTTGCAACTGTCCCATGCCTGTGACGCCGACCGCGACGTCCGCGGTGACGAGGCAATCGTCAAAGAACCAGAGCGTGAGGAAAGGCTCGTCGTCGTCGCATCATCACAGAGATCGCAGCGAATCCACGTCGCTGAACGCCAACACACTGCCAGCCGACACCATGTACACGAACGTGGCGAACCTGCAACAGACGATGATGCTGCAGCAGCAGCTGTTCAAGCAGGCGCTCAACCGCAAGAACCTCACGACGTCCAGGGAGACGTCCACGACGGGCGGCGCGAGGAAGTCCAAGTCGCACGGCAACTTCCAGGCGCCGAATCTCACGCAGTACCAGTTCGTGGGCAGCCAACAGGTGTGCACGTCCACTACGTGGATACCGCCGGAAGACAAGAGCGAGGTGCAGATGGAATGGAAGGTGAAGAGGAGGGCGGACGGGACGAGGTACATCGCCAGGCGCCCCGTCAGAAATCGGATACTTCGAAATCGGGCGATCAAGATAACCGAGGAGAGAGCCGGTCACACCACGGAGGATGATACTATGTCGGAGATGAAGGTGAGTACCATTTAATCCCTGGAGGGCATACAGCGTCTATATTTTGACCCGGCATGCACGTTCCATAATATTTCGATTTGTATGAAGAAAAAGAGAGATGTAGAAGTGGATTTTCTTTTAATCAATAATTCAGTTTAAATCTTCCGAGGAAGGGTAAACAAAATTCATCATTAGTTTTTTTTAACAGTTGTTTTATAAATATGTAAAATGAGAGAACTTGATCTATTTGACCAGTATTTCATATTTTTAAATAATTATACTTTTTGAAAGATTGATATCAGCAACTAACTACCATCTCAAAGTGGATACTCTGAGGTTTAAAACAACTTTGAAATTTTTATGATATATCAATTAGAATCCGAGATATTCAATTTTAAACAAAAAGTTTAAAAAGCTCGTTTTTTTAAATCTGAATTAAAATATTATTGAAGCAACATTATTTATCAAATCGAAATGCGTTATAAAAAGGAATGTTCACTCTATATTAAAAAAAAAAAAAAAAAAAAAAAAAAAAAAAAAGAAAGAAAAAAGAAAATATTTATGTTAATTAGAAGCCAAGATATTCGAGAAAAACCTTGACGGGTTCGAAAATGGTCCTAGTGTGCCCGCCGCTGGGGTCCAAAAATATATGTGCCCTCCATGGGTTAACAATGATCGACGTCTCTTCCCGGGTCAAATTTTGAGAGATAGTAAAACAACTTTTATCTCTTCGAATTTTACGCATTTAAGACACGATCTATCGGATCTACACACAAAAACGAAATTTACAAGATGCTATCATACCTTGTTAAGAGAGAAATAAAGAGAAATCGAGTACTATCAACTAAAGAATATTAATTGCGTAAAATTGGAAACTGTGAATTTTCTTTTCTAGCGAAAATTACTTTCGCTACTTCGATCAGTCAGTGTATTTATTTGTACATACATTATTATTCCTCAGGTCGGACGCTACTGGAGCAAAGAGGAACGCAAGCGGCAGCTGGAACGCGCGCGCGAGCGCAAGCAGCGTCAGCAGGAACTGATGCTGCAGCAGCAACAGCAGCAGATGCAACAGAGTAACGACCTGCTGATATGCGAGCACACGGAAGACAAAGTGTCGAAGAAGCCGTTGAACATTGTTGAGCTAAGTCACAAGAAGATGGCACGTAAAAAGACAACTCTGGACGATTTCACTACTGTGCAAGAAATGCTGGTTCACGGAAACAGGGTGGGTGCAGGTGGACCTGGCACGGGGGGGAAATTAATGGGTCTACTGTCGGTTACCACGGTGTAAATGGACCTGCTCGTCAAGCCGGCCGTTTGTTGCACGGATATCGGAATCCGGAATGAGCGCGGGGATATTTTACAGACGCGATTTACGGGCGCGAATGACTTTTATATGTCGCGTTAGGTGAAGACTTGTAACGCTCTCGAATTATCTTTTATAGCAATCTCTTGCCCGTAAACATGTGCGTCGTGCGACGGCAACATCGTAAAGTCGAACGGACTCTTCTTCGGAAAGTTAAATTGGCAAAAGATCTAACATCTATCTCTGAATAGTACGAAACTGCTTGCTTGATATATGTGTGTACATGTACATATACATCATACAAGCGCATAAACTTGATTTGGCAATCACATTACAAAATATCTGTTGTTATATATGGTAAATTTATGCACGCGGTGTTTGAACCGATCGAAATATCCGAGTATGAAATAATTTAATTACAGTTACACAAGGACAGTTACACAAGGATAACGAAAATATAAATAGGCCGTTTCTAATCTTCGTTTTATTAGACATAACGCAAAACATTGGGCAATGTCCATTTTGTGATTCAATAATAAAAAAAGACACTTTTCATGTTATATCCAATAAGAAGAAGACTAAAGACGGACCATTTGTAGTCTCGCTTTCGGAATATTTCATAGAATGTCACTATGGAAATGGAAATAATTTCAATAATTTTGATTATATACAAATATTCATAAAAGAGACCAAAATAATATTTTAACATCTATTGACAAATAAAATATTCTTCTTGACACTATTATATAGTATTCTTTAAAATAGCTATTAAAGAAATCTCAAAAATTGCAGTTATTACACACTCGCAATTACAATTCTTTTAGGTCTCTTTAATAGCCATTTTAAAGAATGAGGATTAGTTCTCGAGTGTCTTACAGTTAGTGGGGCTGCTATCTTGCGGCCTAGACACCTGCCAGATGTTTGTTTATGGCATGTATATGAGACGTATGTACGATCGGAATCGAACTCAAAATTTATTGACGACTCAAGACCGCGCGTTTTTTCCAACTTCTTGGTAAGCTAACAGTAACTAACAGTTAAATCATACGTCTGAACTTGTCTAATTTGAAGATAAAACAGAGACAAACACGTTATGATTTAACTATTAGTTAGCTTACCAAGAAGTTGGAAAAACCGGCCCTTATAGACTTTGATCCATTTGACGTTACAAGTACTTTAAAGTGTTCTCTCCCCCCCCCCCTTTTTTTTTCCTTCATCGAAAGGAAAGAGAAGAGAAATGCCTTGCTGCATTTCTAGCATCAAATGGATCGCAGCCCAAGTTGATCGCTTTCGTCTAGAGCCACACGTCATCTCAGATATATGTATATAATAAGCGATAAGTATAAACGTGGTACGCATTAATATCCATTTTGCTTTGTGCATTATAATGGAGATCGTGGCAGGGCATTGTATATCCGGAGGACCATCGCCTTAACGTCGATTCCATAGCGAATTTATTTTCGTGGATATCGAACGGTATTCCAAATTAAAAAAAAAAAAAAAAAAAAAAAAAAAAGTACGATATTCATGACGACGAAAACAACGCTGCTTTTTCATGTGCAAAAAAATGTGCATCGCTGTTTACAGATTACATCATGCGTTGCATGATTTTTACACCGTTTTTGTAAAGCGTTTATAGAACAATTGCGAAATGTGTGAAAGATACGCTTGGAAGAAATCTGGGACATCCTGTATAAGTGTAAATTGTCTTACTCTCATGCATATAATTCGTGTATGTATTAAGTCGATTATTACCGTTTGTTCCTTTCCCCCAGAAAAAGTAATCGAATATTAGAAATCCATCGCCAATGTCTATATATACTGCCCTGTATTCTATATATTTTTAAGTACACACGTGTGTGTGTACATGGAGAAAGAAAAAGTGTGAATCAACGCCTCGATAGATCAATTATCGCGCGACTACTTCCTGACGAAAATTTACCGCGTAAGATGTATGATATGTTTTGGAAACGACATTAGATATAAAATATATCGTTGTAGAAAATATATTGTATGATTTAGAGAGATTTAAGCATATAAGCGATCGTGCGTACGTACGCTGTCTTTTGTATGTAGATGCGACATAATGATTCTAAACATGTGTAATGTAAATAAGACCCAAATAAAATATAGCATTAATATATGCAATATTGGTAATGAATTAATGGATTTGCGTCAAGACTCCCTAGGATAAGAGCAAGAGAACGATTAGTGAGACGAAATTCGATTTCGAGGAATATGAAAACGACGAGGTGTAAAAAACGATTGAATATAAAAAATGACTGTTCGTTTATTATGAAATTCAAAAATTGTTTCGATCATCTGAATTGTCCTATTACATGAGCGCATTGATATTTATGTTATTCAAGACTTTTAATTCTGGCACATTCAGGTGTTGGATATACATGCGGAAGCAATGATGAGTGGAGAAGTTTAGCAAGAAATCGCGCAAATATTGGCCAAGGTTCAAATGGTAGATGGAGTCCCGCAATAACTCTGGATCCTCTTCATCATCATTATCTTCATCTACAAATTCTACAAAGGAATCGCATTCAATAATATTCTCTTATTAGTAACATTATACAATTTATAGATCATTTATATGAAACTTACGTAAAATATTTCCAGCTTCGTTCCCGGGATCTATCAATTCATCATCATCTTCTTCTTCATCTTCCTCATCGGAAACCTACATAACAGTTTTTATCGAATAAAATTAAAGTGTTATTTTGATTAAATAGAGTAAGAAATTATGACAGAACGGAAAAGTGCGACCGCGACTTACTTCCGTATCTTGGCTGGCGCTAATGACTTCGATATCGTTCGACAATTCGTTGATTATTACTTTAAAAATCTTTACAAGTACAGGCACCGTACTCCATTCGTAAGGCTGCGATTCAGCTTTGCTTCTGGTCCTCACACCATCTTCGATTCCTATATATTCCCGAATTATAACTCGCTATTTTGAGAAACACACAAATGTTTTTCGTAGAGCAATGTAGCAATAATCTTATGCAACGGATCATCACAGCGAAAGTACCAATGTACATACGTAATATTTTTTTAATAGAATTTATTCAGACATAACATTAAAATAATAAAAAGTAAAATTAATTATATATATATATATATATATATATTTTTTTTTTTTTTTATGTATGCGAACGAGAAAGTTTACTTCATTGTGTCTAATTACCGTAACTTCTTTCTTTATGTAATTAAAATGGTCTAAGAACGTCACAAACCTGAGATGATCATATCCCCCTTAACTGTGATCTCGTCTAATCTGCTATCCCCGTGAGTGACTCCGTATTCCAGGATTTTACATAATGCGATCGTCCCAACTTTGCGATCGTATCTATCGAGAAACAGATGCTGCCTACTGACCCATTCGGACAATACAAACGCAAGTGCGCTTTGTCCTGTCGGTCCAGGCACAGTCGAAAGAAAGTTCAGCACGGCGTCAAACTGGGTATTTATAAGATGCGCGTAAATCATTAGTAAGCTTTGTATCACGATCATTGTCTCCGCACTCTGCATCTTGCTCAGCACTGCTTTCAGTAGTAGGTCGAGATTCTCACCCAAACTATCCCCCACATTTTTTATCAGCGTGGTGACCAAACGTCCGACAAAAGTGGCAGTGAATTCGCTCGACTAAAATTATTCATACATAATCAACTCTCGTAGCAAAAAGACTTAATTTTCCGTTACATTAAACAAATTGGCTGTTTCGACAGGTTTACCTGCGGATTTAGAAGCTGAGCGATTATCTGTAGAATGTACTGTAATCCGGTTTGCCCTTCGTTGTCTCGATGCGCGACGACTTGTTGTGCTGCCACCGATAAATACGTGCGTATGAGTTCCCCGCCGCTTTGCAGCGTCGCATGGTCCTCTGAATTGAGAATACAGTGACAGGCAGTCGGAAAAGCAGTCTCTACCAAAGCGTTACTCAGAGGTGTCGGTGAATATTGCACTAAAACTTTCAGCACATCTAACGCCACAGCACGAGATCCCTCTGATGAAAAGAACAAAAAGTTATTAAAGATAATAGCCTGATTAAGATGATTAAATTTAACAGAATAGGAAAAAAAAGAACAGTGTACCATCCTTTGATTTATTCATAGGAGTTATCGTCATCATGCTCATTAGAGTCGGAATTATACGAGTTTGCAACGGCTCGATGCAGCTCGGATTCTGCGTTAAATCCTTAAATATATCCTGGCATATATCTAAGATCGCCGGATCGCTATGAAACTTTACAAACACTGCAATTGTCAAAGGACAAATCTTGTTTTCCACTGATGCTGTAAATTCTTTATGTTGCTATAAACATAAATAAGATTCAAATAACTTAAATAACAGAAAAATCACATCACATTAAAAATGTATGACCGCTAGGAGAGCATCAATATTACCCAGATTAACGTTTGAAATGTCTCCATGACCAAAGTCAAAATGTCGGTGTTAGGTTGACTAACTAGATTGAACAATCCTTGAAAAATGTTAGGCATATGGCAACGTATTATATTGACGATAGGATCCTTTCCAGTCGACGCCTCGCTGAACCAATAGATCGCCTTAACGGCGCTGATGCGTATACAAGGCGGTTGATTCTCCTGTAAACCATTCACTGTTGCTTCTAGAAATCGAGAACTCACTTCTGGTGGCATTATCTTGGCGTATCGTCCACCGAGACATAAACAACGGCCGAGAAGTAACGGAGGCGATCCTGAGATAATATGCATAATTTATTATTAGACATTAGGCATATATATTTTTTTCTTAGGCATATATATATATATATATATATATATATAATAGAAACAATATATATCGTTACTACGTGTATACATGATTAATTACCCGAATCATTTAATAATCCCAAAACAACTGTATCTAGAAACCTAATAATATCGAACTGCAATATCTCAGCCTGCTGTTTTTCAATAACGATGTTTTTAGAAAGACTCAATGCCAAAAGAGAGGATTCCCGTAATTTCCACCAACTTTCGTTACTGTTGCTACCATCGCCGTTAGCTCGTAGCGCCTTTGTCGCTTCAATATGTCGCGTAACTACATCGCAAAGAGCATGTATCGCTTTCTCCTCAAAATGACTGATAAGAACCTATAGGTGGCAAGATATTTTCATAAAAATATTTTATAAATTTACGAATGTTCATCAAATTACGTGGTTTCAATTATTTTTTTACTTCACCGTTAAAAACTCTTGCGCTGAGATTCGGACGTTATAATCGAAGGTGCACTCGTCTTCCTCTACAAATTGATTAGGATTGGCTGTCCATTGTTGAATCTGATCAACTGTTATTTGCATAAATACTATTAAATAATATATGATTTCTGGTAGCATATTATCCAACAGATTCATAAATCTCTTACGTTCCACGATAGTTTGGACAAATTCGAAAATCGCGATAATCAGACTGTTGGAATTAATTATTTCACCTGCAAGATATATATTTGTAGGGGAAAAAAATATTGCATTTATTATATAAATAACATACCGTCAGAATCAACTTCCTTATCGTTGATGTCCTCATCAGCGTTGACTGTCATTTCTTGATAAGTCTTTGCACTTTGACACAAAGTTTCCCATACGGGTGGCAGTATTTGAGGCAAAAGATCCGATATATATTTAGGCAATTTTGTAACAAGACAATTTATAGCTTTAATAATATCTGTTTTGAATCCACAGTCACTAGTTTGGCCATTAGGCACTCTGAGGCACTCGACAAACTTCTCACAGAACATAGGAATGATTGGCTGCAGATACTGCTCTATAAATCCCTTCTCGTACGCTCCTGTATGAGCAACCAAAGTTGTAATAGTTATGAAGATCTCGATCGCACGACCGCGAGTTCTAATCGAATACTGCTGCAAGGAACACAAGACTAGAAATGTGGCAAGAAAATAATATCAAACGGAAACATGTTTAGGAGACACCTTGAGCGTCTATTAAATTTACATTTTCACTTTGAAATATCCTGTACATCTCTTGAAGAATAACAGGTCCCACATTAGGCAACTGAGTGTCCGTTAGATCCCGGCTAAATTCCGTTAGCACTCTCATCGCTCCGTGAACCGCGCACTCGCTCTCTTCCCTCAAACAACTGACGAGAACGTCGAACAGTCCGGGCCAATTTTCAGGCCAATCCCAATGTGCTATACCAGATATCGCATAGGCCACTGCAGTTCGTACCTAAAATAACACTTTAATATATAAAATATTGCAGTAGTACGTTATAATATGGATCAGATTACACGACAAATTATCCCAAGTGAGGTTAATTAATCCTCCCAACAAATTACCTTACTGATAGATTCTCGGAGTCCCAAGGGAAGCAACTCCTTAATTCTCTCTTTAACAGCATTGTTGAGCTCTGGCGGGCGAAACTTCTCGGCCAGCGAACACCAGTGCGTTTCGACATACTGCTTCAACAGAACGGAAGCCAACTGCCTGATCGGCAAAAGACCATTGGGATCGACAACAAATTCCGTCAGGTGTATACCAAACTCCTCCGTCACCTCTAGAGCCTGAATTCTTTGCTCCGCCGCCTTGCGGGTTTCATAATGCGGCGATAAGATCCCGGTTAACGTCTCATACAGAGCTTCCTTCAAAGAGCCTTGCACATCGCTAGCGGTCATTGTATAAAGTCAGGACTGGCTTGCCGGCCAGCATCTGCAAAACGAGTAGGAAGCCTTGGAAATCGGATGTGCAAATGGCCCGCTATTTATTTATCCGCGAAATGCTTTCTTGAAAATTACGGAACGAACGCCACTCGTCGTTATTAATCGTCCCGCTTCTGTGTCCGCTTCTCACATACTGACGACATTTGACGTCTCAGAGTGTCCGGGTGGGATATTACAACAGCATTCGTGTACGCGTGAAAAGAGCGAGTAGATTAAACGAAGAAGAGTGAAAAGACGGACGCGGATTAATTCGTAACACACAGGCGTCACTACATCGGCACGCTCGTGACTCGTTTCGGGAATGTGCGAACGGCCGCGGATCACGACTGCCCCTTGTCACGACTCGTGTCTCGTTTCAATTATTCAGAATTATCCACGATTGCGGTTATCACTGTTATTATTTCGGATACAAGACGACAACACGGTGCCGATCCCCACGAACGCATGCAAGTAACGTCGCAACGTTACGAGCGAACAAACGCACGGATAATCTGCTTATAACCTGCGCACTAGCTAACCGGTCGGCGCGGCGCGGCGGTCGTGCATGGATGAACGTTCAAAGTTTTCTGAAAGCCGCTTTGACAAATTGGTTATATCATTGTTCATGCGTACCACAAAAGATGCGCGTCCTGCTGCGAGATTGCGAAAATGTCTTGTGGCGACATCGGCCACGCGATTGGCCGAGTTTTTCGTCCAATGAGAAACCGTCCTATTTTCGCGCGTGTAGTTGGTTTTCTTCTTCTCAGATTCTCCGGCCAAAAAATCGTTGGCTCATATCTCTATAAGTAAATAGTACATACATACATATTTCGATATTATCCAAGTCGATTTTTATTTCCTTTTATATCCTTTCTGTTACAACAAAAGAGCAATCGGAATAATGCCACTAACACAGTTTCGTTTACGAAAGCGACAAACCGATGGAAGATCAGATTAAATTTTAAATATTACGCGTACGACGGGTATACAGTCGATTACATTTATTTGTTTCTAATATTGTTATTAAATGTATCTCGAAAACATAGCGAGGTTCCTAGAAAATGCAAGAGATACACGACAAGATTTAAAAGTTTATAACGTCGCGATCAATATATCTCCTATTAATTCAGGCGCGCAAATGATAATGTGAATGATGGAGACAAGGGTAATGTCTTTTCCAGTATTACATAATAAATAAATTATGACTATTATAATATCTTGGAATATAGTTATTAATTTGACTTCTCTCTCTCTCTCTCTCTCTCTCTCTCTCTCTCTCAT